>VXBQ01009096.1:178065-188152 GCA_013400175.1 Phainopepla nitens | reverse complement strand
ATTTGGAACTTCATACAAAAGGTTTTAATTAGGGGTTGGCCCCCAAACCTGCCCTCCAGATCCAAGGAGCCTCCTGCCCTCCTCCTCCTCAGCCTGCTCCGAGGCTGGACCCGGGGGCTCTGCAATTCCCCCAGCAGGAGCTGTCCCTCTGTCCAGAGCCCACCTTGGTCCACTTTGGCTTGATTTTTATCATTATTATAGAATCACAGCCTGGTTTGGGTTGGAAGGACCTTAAAGCTCATCCCCTTCCACCCCTGCCATGGCAGGGACACCTCCCACTGTCCCAGGCTGCTCCAAGCCCCAGTGTCCAGCCTGGCCTGGAGAACTGCCAGGGATCCAGGGGCAGCCCCAGCTGCTCTGGGCACCCTGTGCCAGGGCCTGCCACCCTCCCAGGGAAGGATTCCTTCCTAAAATTCAATGTAACTCTGTCCTTTGTCAGTGTGCAGCCACTGCCCCTTGTCCTGTCACTCCAGGCAGGGCAGGTGGCAAAGCCTTTGGCCAAAGAAACGTCACCTTCCACCTTTGCTGGGCCTGAACATCACTAGGGCACCTCCTGGGAAATGCAAACACACAGCGAAGCCCCTCGCTGCCCCAGCCCTTGTCCCCAGGCCGTGGGGTCACACAGTGCCCTGTCCCCACGTCTGGGACACGCTCCAGAGCTGCCTGTTCCAGCCAGCAAAGACACCCAGAGCCCCAGGAGCTGCAGCCCAGATGGATCCTGGTCCCAGTGCCTCACCCCTGTCCCTCCTGCCTGCCAAAGGAAATCCCAGGGGAATGATGGGGAACGAGGGACAACAGCAATGAGACCCCAGGCGTGCTCCAGTGCCGCTCAAGGCACTTGGCCTGACGCTAAATGTGAGCTCAGAACCCAGGCCCATACCCTCACAGACCTGTCCCTCTCCCTCCCACCCCTCTCTGTGAGGAAGAGCTGCTGGTTTGCACCATCCCTACACCCAGAGCTGGGATCCAGCCCTCGGCACAGAGCTCCTGTTCCCCCCCTGCTCCTGCTGCAGGCCCAGCTCAGCCCCCTCAACAAAACACAAATACACCGAGAGGTTGAGGGGCGTGGCGGCCCTGGGTGTGATGTCCTTTGAAGCCACGATTCTGTCACCTGTGCAGCGGCCGAGCCCATCTGGGAGCCTCGCACAGCGCCACAGAACTGACCCTGCCCAGGCTGGCAGCCTGGGCTAATAATGGGATAACACACAGCTGGATTTGCTGTTGCTGCCCAACTGCACATTTTCCAGGCCTGGGAATGGCCACCACTGGACACGGAAAGCCAATGTCCTGCCAAGCCCACGAGCTGAACGGTGAAAGCCCTTTTGAGGCACAGCAGCCCTGTGTTATGAATTATTAGGATTATGAAGGCTTTTGCTGCTCATAATGCCAAATATCGACGTGCCACGATGCCAGGTGCTACTGAGCCATAGAGCGTGGTGCCTTCCTGAGAGAACGAACTGCCCGTGTCCCTCTGGCTCCTTGGGATGGTGACAGTGGTGTCACCTCCACCCCAGGACCTCCAGCCATCAGAAGGTGACTCGACCACCTCTTTTTCCTTACAACTTTCTCTGAAACAATATTGGATAAAAACCTCTCTGAGTCCCATTTACTGCTACAGCACCGAAAATTAAGCCATTGTAATGGAGGCTGGAAACCTCAGACTCGTTCCCTTTGGAAGAAAATCTCATTAAGTCTCATTCATCCTATTTCACAAAAATGTCATTTAAGCGACTGGCTCTCTCCAAATCCCGTGGTGCAATAACGCTGCCCTGGGAGAGCAACCCAGAAACCCAGACTGGGAGCTCATTTACCAAATTACTGGGGAGTGCACGTGCAGAGGAGCAGCCCCCCCAACCCCTGCCTAAGCCACTGTCCTGTCCATGCCAGCCACCCCAGGGAGGGACGCTGAGGGGACAGAGGAGCGAGGGCGAGCCCCGGGGCCGTGGCTCTGTGTGCAGTGCCCAGGGGCAGCTCGTCCTGCTCAGGGAGTCTATTTTCTCCTCCTGCCAACAGGGAAGAGTCACGTAGTGCCTGGGATTTGAAAGCAAGCCGATGAACTAGGCAGGCGGTGGCAGGTACAGGAAGGTCTTCCAGAGTTTTCTTCATCTTTATCAGCTTCTGGAAGTCCTTGTTCGCAGATCTACAGGGAATCTCTGTGTTCAGGTAGCAGCTGCAGTCATCAAGAAAGCAGAGTATCTTTGAATTTCCTTCTGATTTTCCTGTCTAAACTTGAATCTGAATTCCCAGGTTGAACAGAGGGAAAATTAACTATTTATATTTTATTTGTTAGCCCTTCTGCATCTGAGATAAAAACTCAGTTAAATGAGGGAGAAAAGGACTGCAAAAAGCTGTTTAAAGCAGTGTCCTCCAGCCGTGCTCAGCCCTCCTGGTGCCCAGCAAAGGCCAGACACAGCCTGTCCCCTCCTCTCTGGCTGCTGCTCTGTGTCATGTTCACAGGCAGCAAAGAAGCTTTAAGTCAGATTGTAGCACCAAAAAGGAATAATTTTAGATTAAAAGAATCAGTTCACAGTGAAGCTACACAATAAAGAGAAATTAAATTTCTTTTTTTTTTTCTTTGAGCTTTTTTTAGAGCAGGTAGTAAAAAGAAAAAAGAGAGAGGGAAATAAAAAGATAGAGGGGTCTTTAAGGCCTGGAGTGCTCTGGGAGCATTGCAGATGTGCCAGTCCACACTCCCGTGGCTCCTCCTGACTGCACCCAGCTAGCCTGGCTCCTGTCTGCCCACAAGGCAGGTGCTTTGCTCCAAAAGAGATGGCTCTGGGTTGTTTTTCCCACAGAAGAGCAGCTCAGGCACCAGCAGTGTGCAGGCTCTGAGGGCTGTTCCGTGGGTCCCTGTCAGGGGCTCTGGGGAGGTGACAGGGAGCAGGAGCTCAATCAAATCCAATCCAGCAGCCCCAGCACAACAGAGCACACTGTGCTTGTCAGGAGGCACAAGTCCTACACCAGGGGACAAAGTCAGAGTCCTTCCCTGTGCACAGGGAGGCACCGTGGGCCTGGGAGCTCATGGAGAGCTCAAAAAACCCCAGAGGGGTTTATGAAGTGGCTTTCAGCCCCCACAGCCTGTGCAGCCCCCGCCCTCAGGCCAGAGCACTGCAGGTGCTGCTGCCCTGCTCCGGCTGTGCTGAGGCACCTCTGCCAAAACCACGGCGGGATCACTGAATCCCAGAATCCCAGACTGGTTTGGGTTGGCAGGGACCTTGAAGCTCATCCTGTTGCACACCCCTGCCAGGGCAGGGACACCTCCCACTGGACCAGGTGGCTCCAAGCCCTGTGCAGCCTGGCCTTGGGCACTGCCAGGGGGGCACAGGGACATTGATGGAAAATAAGGAGGAAACATGAAACAAGCATGCTGAGCTCCCTCCTCTCCATGCACAGCCCCCAATGGGGGTCAGATCCCCTCCAAGACCCCTCCAACCCCTCCCAGTCCATCCTGTGCCTGCCCTTCCCTGGCCAAGCAGGAGGAGGCCAAAGCCCTGGTCACTCTTCCCACCTTGGTGATTCAGACCCTGAGCCAGAGCAGGCCAGGGGCTCGGGGTCTAAAAACCACTTTGCCAGCAGGAGAACTCCCCAGTGACAGGCACAGCTCAGGGAGGACCCACAGAGGGTAGGATCCAGCCCCAGGAGTGTGGCTGATGTCACCCTCTGTCACCGCGCTCGCTCTGGTGGTCACGTTGATAACGAGATCAAAGGCTTGAGACTATTTCAACAGAAGTGCTGGGAACAGTCTTGATCAAAATAAGAGGAAGGCCCTGTATACAGAAGACATGAGAGGTTTGCAACCCACATGTGAACCTTTGAAGTTATTCTCTCTTTTTTTTTTTTAATAAACTAGTTTAACATCATTAGTTTAAGAGGTATGAGCCCGATGGGCTGTGTAATCTCCCGATATACTGCAGGCACAGGGTATTATCCACACAAAGACATGCTTTTCCAGCGGGGGGAAAAAGCACTGCCAGAGATACTCACAAATAAGACAAGAAAACACACAATTAGTTTTATGGGATTTGAAGTTCATTTCATAAACTGACACACTTTTGTTACCGAGTATCGCCAGATAAGTCCGATACATTTTCTCTCCTATAATCCTTTTACCATTTCCATTCCCCCCTACAGACTCCTTTCCTTGATGTTTTGTTCAGTGCACTCCCTGCTATCTGCACACGCTTGCCCAGATTTTTTAGACTTGAAAGGGGCACCGTATCAGCATTAACCATTCCAGGAGAGCTGATAAAACACACACGAGCACTTTGCTATCTATTAACATTTCTGAACTCCTTCCATCACCTGCACAGCATAGTGATTGAAGAGAGGGTGGGGGCAGAAGAGGTAAATGAGGATATTTATGACCAACTTCCCATGACTTATTTTTTCCACAACCCCTTCCTCACCATGCACAAATCAGGCATTGCTTTCTCTGCCACCTTCCTGTTGGAGTAACAAGGACAGCAGGGCTGCAAGATTCCCCATCCCTGGAAATGTGCAGGGCCAGGTTGAACGGGGCTGGGAGCAGCCTGGTCAATGGAAGGTGTCCCTGCTCATGGCCCCTGAATGTAACATTTCAATCCTCCTGAATTCTTTTAGTCAAATACAGCTTTTTGATGGGAAATTGACCACTGCTGTGGCTCCCAGGGACATACCCGTGATGCCATGGCAGAACAATGAGTGGGGTTCTCTTGCCATGTCAGTGACGACTCCCTAAAGTCCTGTTCAGGGCCACATTCCTCCTTTTTCCACCTCTGCTCCCTGCTTCTGCTGAACAATGGTGATTCTGGGCTTCATCTGTACACAGTGCCAAGGAGAAGCTGGATCTGCAGTGCCTCAAAGCCCAGTTCCTCCACGCTCTAATCCTGTGAGTGTTTCTGAAGTGACTTTTAGACACTCCACCACACAAGCAATCAGCTCTACACAACTCGTGCGCGTCCATCACCCTGAGGGACAAACCGGACAGTGGGACAAACCCCTCCCGGAGGTTTGGCTGAAAGCATCACCAGACACCGTGTCCCTGGCAGCCTGCAGCTTTATCTGCCAAACAGGCTCAGATTTGGGGGCTTCCCTTCCCATCTGAGGTGGCTCAGATCCACCCACACGAGCCCTCCTCGTCCCCAGGCTGCGCTCCCACACCGCCCTTCTCGGGCAGGAGGAGCGTGGGGAGGTGACAGGAGCAGCACTGCCAGCAGGGCCTGGAGCAGATCCCATTCCACTTTTTCATGGAAACAGGAACATTTTTTGCAGGCATGCTCAGGGAAGCCCTTCTCCTGCGTGCACAGAGGGGTGTCCTGGCTCTGGATGCTCCTGGAGGAGAACACGACTTGGGGCTGATGGTATCTTGGCCTGACTGCAGAGGAAGGGAAATATAAGATGTGTTACCAGCCTGAACTGATGTGATTTGATTCTGCAATTTAATCCGGTTTGTTTTCTGGCTGGCTCCTATGGCTGTGTAAAAATGGCTCCTTGAAAACCCAACCAAGGATGGAGTGCACTCCCTGCAAATCTCAGCGAGGGAAGGAAATCCAAATGTTTTGAGTTTAACTATTAAACATAGTTTCCAGCTAGTGTGCTCAGAATTTGAAATTAAACAAATGAAAGAAACATGTTTCAATGGTTTTATGTAGGCAATAATGTCATTAACAGGAAATAAAGAAATTGGGCTTTGCAGCTGCAGCATGAAGCTTAACCCTTCCCGTGCAGCTCGGTGCTTGCTGGGCTGCCACAGCCCACTGCCACCCTGCCTGCTATTGGGCATCCCAAAAAAACTTCCTGGACCCCAATATCCTGCTCCACACAGCCCTTAAAGCAGGATGGTAATGGAAAAAGCAGGAGGAGAGACAACAGTGAGGAGAGAACAGGCTTTCCTGACTAGTGGAAAACTTTCAGATCATAAAGTCAAATAAAACTTTTCACTTCCAGGGGTAAAAAAAAAAAAAAAATGAAACCAAGCCCTTTGTGCACAGTTATTTTTAGGTGTGCTGTCAAAATTGAGTACCCTAAAATTATACCTGCTTTGGTTTGTTTCTGCCTGTCCGTTCGATTCTCAGAATTAAGGACAGTGAAGGGTGTGAGATTCCAGCCCCGTGGTGCTGTCAGGAGCTGGGTGATGCCTCTCAAAAGCTGGACCAGTCCTGAGACCACAAAAGAAACATTAATTTTCTTAAGGATGCCTCTATTTCCAGGTGTGAAATGCAGGCTGGAGAGAGGAGGCTTTGCATGGATGATCACCCCTCCATCCTCAGGTCACCCCTCCTGAGGACCTCAGTCCAAACCAGCACCAAATCATTTCATCTAACCATTCCATCTAAAGTCACATTTTAGTGCTCCCCCTTTTCCCATTTTATCTACATTTCTTTTCAGTGGATTGTATCTTCCTCTGCCAAAGCCCTATTGATTGTATGAAAAGGTGTTTTCTTCCACTGTGGGAACCTCCACCATAATCCTTAAATAATTAATATGGGCAGCTTTGTTTTCTCTTTTCATTAAAAGGAAGGAAAACTTGGTGAGTGTGAGGTCAGTCTCTCTCCTGACCAGACCCCAAAAAGGCTGCTTGGACACACATTTCATTAATGATTTTTTTTTCTTTTTACAAGAAATCTTCATGCTGGGGGAGAGACCATCAAAATACTATTTTAATCTTTTCTCCTTTTGCTTTCTAATCCTTTCACAGCAGCCTGGAAATTACCCAGTATCCTTTCTCCCCACAAGAAACTGAGGGACTGAGAACCTCATACTACTGAAACTCAGGAGAAACTGAAGTGTTATCAGACCATGTCCCCAATTCTGCAACCCCAGTCCCAAACCAGCTTCTGCTTTTCCCTCTTTTCCCAGCAGGCCTGAAATTAGAGCACTTTGGTTTTGGTTTTTTTTTTTAATATTTGAAAAAAAATCTAACTCAAATCTCCTGTTATCCTGAGAGCATATTCCAGACTCTTCCACATCTCAACTGAGAGTTCCCCCCTCCTTTTTCTGGTAGCATTCACAAGTGTCTGGATAATCATTTCCCCAGCACCCCTGTTCCTCCAAGAGCCCTTCCAGGGAACAAAACCCATTCCCAGGAGGATACTCTGGCACTGGAGCAGTTCCTACCTTGCTGTTGTTGCCCTGGAAAAGGCCAGCACATCCTTCCCACTCTAATCAAAGCCTCTCTAATCAAAGATGCAGATCAGTTCATTAATGACGCTGCAGAGGCAGCCCCTGACAGGGGATGGTGACGGTGACAGGAAGCTCTGAGGGGAGCAGGAGGTTGCTGTCACCTCCTGAGTCCCAGCTGCTGCTTCCTGAGATAAGTTTAGTTTGCAATGGGAACATTTCCACCTGGGGGAAGCCCTAGAAACTCCTAGAAAGCAGTAAAAGCTGAAATCCTGCTGTGGGTAAGGCAGAGTCAGGCTGGCTGCAGAACAACCACACTGCTGCTGTTTCACACCTCCAAAACACACTGGCTCTGAGGAATTTGTCAGAGATACATTCAGGGTCTATTCCCCTCCGTGCATGTAGTGGAAATAAGAGCTTCCACACAAGCTGGAAGGAGAACACTTACCTCATCTCAATCAAGGATGAAGGGGTTTGCTTGGAAATGGAAAATAAAACTTTGGGAATCATGGAAATAACACTTTTATTATGATCCCCATCCCATGCCTGGCTGTTTAAATTAACTAACACTGCCATGATGTGTCTGTCTCACTGGAGGTCATTGGGATGATGACCAGCTCCCAGGGAAATGGGGCACCTCCTGCTCCATGGGCCTGGGGGATGGCACAGGAGGGGCAGCAGCTTCAGTGGAACAAACTGGCCACAGGGCCAGGGATTTCTGAGCACATCTTGTACAGATCCAGGGCTGCAAGGGCCTGCCTTGGGCACCTGTAACATGTTTTAGTGCTGGGTTCCAGTTTTCCACCCTGTCTGATCTATGAAAGAAATGCTGAAATAGCTGATTATTCTTCTAGCCATAACTTTAGACAATAAAATTAGATAAATTCCATAGATTTAAGCAATACACCATTGTCCTTTCATTACACAGGCACATGCCCAACCCAAGAACAGAGAGAACAGCTTATATTAAATTGATTTCAGCTCATGGAGAATGTAATATCGGAGCAGGCTCAAGACAGAGCTGTTTAATACATTTAAAAGGATGTGGTTTCCACAAGCTCAGACACGTTGAGATCTGCTCTTGAAGTGAACACGGATAATGAGGCTCTCCTGTGATACACCTGACACCAGCCAGCACTGGCAATGTGGATCTGTCACTCGTGGCTCCAAGGGAGGTGACAAAAACCCTGGGTCAGACACCTGGGGTCAGTCACCAAGCCCTGGCCTTCAGCCTGAATAAACCCACCGTGCTCAGCTGGCATCAGGGGGAGCTTGGAGCTGTCCCAGGAGGACCACCCCAGCCCTGGGAGTGTCCCAGGCCAGGCTGGACAGGGCTTGGAGCACCCTGGGACACTGGAAGGTATCCCTGCCCATGGCAGGGGTGGGACAAGATGGGCTTTGAGGTCTCTTCCCATCCAAAGCCTTCCAGGATTCTGTGACCACTGGAGCAGCTGCAGTCACAGCTGAGGCACTGTTAAACACCCAGGAGTCAAACCCAGCCCTTTGTCCTGGAGTGCACTAAAATAATAACCTGCCTAATACTGCTATTACACCGATGCAAATCAGGAGGAAAGGATTACACCACTATAAAACCTGCTACACACCAGCAAGAAAAAAAAAAAATCCAAGTAATTTTTCTTCTCTGGATGACTTTACAGAGGCTGGGGAGGTTCTCCCTGACCACCGAAGCTGCACAGAGCCTGGGCACTGGCTGAGGTGGCAGGAGCCCCTCTGCAGAGGGGAGCAGGGATGTGTTTTTTGGCAGCAGGGCCAGGCCGTTTCCTTGGGCCACCCCCTCCATTGTGAATGCTTCAGGCATTAGCTCAGGGAACTCACCCAGCTAAAAATAACCCTTCCCGCACAAAAAATAGACAAAGAAAATGGCTATTTATACCCTGGATCAATTCCTGGGCTCGTTCTCCGTGTGGCCCCTGGAGTGGCTGCACTGGGATCAGGCACAAGGAGCTGCAGCTGCAGCAAAGCCAGCCCGGGTGACCACGGACACATCCCCGGGCACTGGCCCCATTTGGCTGCAAACCAGCTCAGCATCCACACATGACCTTTATTCCTGGGATATCAGGGGCTGGAGAAGGGAGAATTCTGGGTGGTTTTATAATTTTCATTTTAGTTTCTGTGTTCTCGGTTTAAAAATATATTTTTTAGGTTTGCCTCACCTGGCTGCCCTCCCAGCTGGCTGTTCCCCTGTGTGCTGTTCCCAAATTCTTGGGTTTAAATGCCACAGAAAGCCAAAGGGCCAGCTCCAAATGCCCAAAGAGAAACAGAGGATCAGCCAAATATTTTGATAAAACTAGTGGAGAATGATCCATCCTCATCTGCCTCAGCAGACAAGTTTAAATATGGATAAAGACAGTTGGAGTAATATAGATGCATTTTTCCCCCTTGTTGTTTTCTGTTTTGACTTCTTTGGGATCATTCAAAGGGAGGTTCAGGCTTTGATCTTCTCTATTGGCAATATTTTCTTCATCTAGGTTTTTATAGTTTGAGAAGAGATGTTACATGCTTGCAAGAGAGACTATCAATGTGATGTGGGCCTGAACAAAAAACCTGGTGTCAGGTTCTCCATTTGGAGTGTTACCTCAAGCTTTGAAGTTTGTAATGATTCAAAAGCATCTAGAGCTGCTACAAATGTTAATAAAATTAAAGCCATCTGAAAGTGAGGCTTGCATGTGCCTTTGAAAGTAGGTCTGTGATCAGTTATTACCCTCAATTACCTTGTTGTCCACTCTTTTAGCTCGAGGTTAAACTCTTAACACTTTGCTTTGAAGTGGTTATCCTTTTATCTATGACCGGACTGAGGAATTTAAGGGCAATAATCAATGAGAGCTTCATAAGAATAAAGGGGAGACAAGGCAAGGAGAAGAGGTGTGAATGTGCCCTTCACGGCTGGCTGGGGGTTCGGGGGCTGCGGGGACACCGAGCTCTGCCAGGAGCCTTGGGAAGAAAAAGAAAAGGAAAAAAAAGAAAAAAA
>VXBQ01009096.1:161698-177988 GCA_013400175.1 Phainopepla nitens | reverse complement strand
AAAAAAAAAAAAAAAAAGAGACGCCCCAGCAATTCCCAAATCACTGCTAAAAAAAAAAGCAAAAGCAGCAAGCCGGGGCGGGGCTGGGCGTGGGGAGCACGGCGAGGTGAAGCCGCACCAAAGGCGCGGAGAGATGGATGAAGGAATCGGCTTCACCCCCTGTGATGCTCGCACGGACCTCGCCCTGCACGGACGGACGGACACGGGACGGGGGACACGGGACCCTCCCCGGCCCCAGCAGCGACCCCACCCCAAACCAGGGGTCCCCGAGCGCTGGCACCGAGCGTGCCCGGGACACGGGGGATTCCCTGGCACGGAGGATGCTCCAGAGGGGATCCTTCCTTCCTGCCCTTGGCTGGGAGTGAAATCCCACACGGCAGCATCCCCACGGCACCCAAGGGCTCCTCGGCCACCCCTCCCTGCTGCCAACGCCCCCACAAAGCCACCGTGGGACGCTGGGGTCCCCTCTGGGAGGAAGGCAAGCCCAGGAAGGAGGCTCAGAGAATCCACCCGGCTGCATGCTGGTCCTGCTGCCCTGGTGACATCCCTGTCACACCCTGCACGGGCTCCAAGGTGTGACCCAGCCCTCTCCCCACAGAGCCACGGCCCAGCCGCGCTTTCACCATCCGGGGAGAATCCGAGGAACACTCCCAGCCAACTCTTTTCCTTTAATTTTTTTTAATCCGAGGTGCCTGAAGCGAGGTGTTGAAATGCATGTTGAGTGCACCTCGTTTGGCAGGGGACCAAGCCCACATGGCCTGGGTTTGTGAAGTCCCGAGCACAAGCTCGGTGTGTGCTCAGCATCTCCCGAAAAGCTCGCGCCGCCGCGCTTTGATCCCGCGCCAGCCTGCGGAGCTGCGGGCCTCATTGAAGGTGCTCGGCTTGGAAAATGTTGACAATTATTGTTACTCTAAAATTAAATCAGTGCTTAATTATCAAAATTGATGGTAACTTAGAGTGGCGTTTTCAAGAGAGCCTCAGGGAATCAGGAGGAGATTTTTCAAAGGCGGTTTAATGTCTCAGGGCCATGTCTCCCTCTTGGTTCCTGCACTTTCTTGCTGCCTGCTCCTGCTTCAGCACCTTTCTAAGGCCACCCGAGTTGTGCTGAGCTCTCTACAGAGGTGCTACGAGGTGGACCTGAAACCACGAGCACAGACCAAAACCTCCAGCCCTCCAAACTTGGCTAATTCACAGTGAAAAATCAATTGGCTTTGGGTGCCTAACTCTCCTATAATCCTTTAGATAATCCCAGCTTTAGGCTTTCAGATGCTGATAAAAAACCAAACCAACCTCACAATACAAGAAATTCATGGGAATAGAATAGAAAACCAACATATATTTCATATAACTTTCAGATACTCTGAACTTGATACGAAGTAGGTTGAGGACAATAGCAATAAAACATTGCTCAAGAGAGAGCAAAGGCACAAGACCATGGAGCCCAAGGCTGAGAACAGAGTTTCGTAATTAAGTAGCCTCCAGACAACGATTGTCATAGGCAGGCATTGCTCAAGGACCCAGCCATTATTGCTTTCATTATAATTTTTCAGGAGAGGATCATTTTCTGGCCTGGCTCCACCTTCATTCAGAACTCCCAGTGGCCCCAGCCACTAACGAGAAAGCGTTGATTGAGAAACGCTAACGACGCCTGCACAGACACGGCGTGAGGGGCAGCTGTGGGGCAGGCACGTGGCACTGGGGGTCCAGGGCAGGGCTGGTGAAAGAGGTGACAGCAGGCAGGGACATCAAACACCACGTCAGGGATGAAGAAATGCAGGGAGGGGGGTCACGGTGCACCCCAAGGTGCTCGTGCTGCTGCTGCCTAGACTGGGGGGTCACTTGCTGCTTCACTGGGGTCCTGCTGGTCTTGTCCATCAAATCAGTGGAAAATGTGCTGACAGGAAAGGTTTTCCAAAGAAAACTCAGCCAACCCAAAGAAAATCCTGATAAACCCTACATCGCAACTAAACAGCCTTGCTTTTTAAACTCGGAACCACACAGGAGGAGTAGTTTTTACTTTGTGCATTTCACAAACCCAGATGGCATCTCCCACGGAAGCCTGGGCAAGGAGAGCGTGGGGGAGTGGAGGAGCACACATGGCTGGGCCATGGCAGTGTCACCCATCCCTGTCACACCATCACATCCACTACAGATCGCTGCTGCACCCAGAACTCCCACAAACTGGCCCTAGCTGTAGAGGGGAGAAAAAAAGCATGAATTAGAAATTCCTCTCAGCTTGTAGAAGATTTTGATTTCCCATCAAAACTCAAATTTGACTGAAAAGGTCCAGCTGATCGTCACTGCCCCAGCTGTGCTGAGTGAACCCCACGGGAATCCCGGGATTAACTCCCATCCCCTGTGACGTTAGGCTGAGCATGACCGTGCCTGTCTGCACTTAACTGCTGACCTACCTTAAACATCCCACTAATTAACATGCTGAACCCAGGTCGTGTTCCAACACGGTCTCATTTTCCAGTGAAGGGAAGAGCCAAGGAGGATTAAGAACAAATGGGAGCAGCCCGAGATGCTTCCTCACATCCCGAGCCACGGTGGGTCATTGCTTCTCCCCCCTCAGAGCCCTCCATGCATGAACCCAGAGGACCAAGAGGATCCTGTGCCAGCTAATTCCTGGCTAAACTAATCCCAAACTGTGGCAGCAAAGCCAGGGCTCAGCCACTCGCTCCTGCTCCAGCTGCTCTGATCTTTGGCCAGTAATCAGCACCTGGATGCTCAGGGAAGAGGGAGGTGATCCAAGGAGGTAACAAAGGAATAAAGTTCTCCTTGTTCCTGTAAAAATGCTACTGCTGGACAGGCTGCCTGGGCTGGGTCAGGGCACAGCCCAGCTCCTGGGGAGCCTCCTCAGCCCAGCCCTGGGGAGCACAGGCTCATCCCATGGAGGGCTGGGCCCCATCCCACAGGAGGGGCTGGCTGCAGTGACACCCCCTTGTGCACTGTCATTATTACTCAATCTCTTTTTTTCAGCTCATGATATAGAGGAACAGAGTCAAACACAGAAGAGAAAATCTCTTGCCTCCACATGATCCCAATCTGAAAGCAGCAGGGTGGCCAAGCACACTCCCCTGGGACCTCTGCTCCTGACACACACAAGGATTTTTATCTCCCAGGGGACCAGGAGTGACCCAGGCAAAGGCTGCACCCCACACAGCCCCAGAGCTGCTGCTGTGCTCACAGCTGGACAAACCCCAGCTCAGAACCTGCCCAGATCCAGGCAAACCTTGCAGAGAGGGGATCACTTTCCTAATCCTTGAGAGAAGGAAAGAACAGCACTACCAAAATCCCACCTACTCAGAGGAGCAGTGCCTGGAGCCACAGGATCCCTCAGAGCCCCGGCCCCATCACACCTCCAGGAAGGGAGGTCAGTGTAGCAGCAGTTTCCCCCAGCCAGACAGGAGTCATGGGCTGATGAAGATGAATCAGGTTCTTTTAAGGCGTTAAGTCATTTTCTCCTCTGTCCAAGGTAAAGGGTCCTCTCCAGGGTCTCCTCTGGATGGTCTCCCCCAGCACCATCCCTCACAACAGGTCTTCCCTTTTTCTGCCTCCAGCAGGTTTAGGAGAGAAGGCAGGTAACAGGAGAGCAACTCTTCTCCTCATGTTTTACCCATTCCTGTAAGGCACTGCCCCAAAACCCCTCCAGGACATACTGGGGCAGACTGGTCCTAATGGGAACTTCTCCTCACTCTGATCCACGACCCAGCACCACTGCTCACACCAAACCTTCCACCTCAGGTGTCTCTTGGAAAGAGCAGGGGATGATGCCAGGCTCCTGCAACACATCCCCTCTGGCAGAGGGGAGCCAGGGCTGGGTGAAACCCCTCAGGATCCCCGGATGGCCGGGGGGAGGAGAGGCATGCCGCCCTGCACGAGGTTCTGTGACTCCAGAGAGCTGGCAAATCCCCGGATAAAAGGGAAAATATGTTCATAATAAATAAGACTGAAGTAACACGTTGCGAAATATTTACTCCCTCGGAAAGGCGGCTGTTTGCTTTCAGTGGAGCTGCATCTGATCCTCTGCCAAGCGGGGCTGAGCGCCTGGAAAAGAGACTTTGCTGTGGTCAGCCAGGGAAAACCAGGTGCCCAGAAAGTGCAGGGACTGTGTGTGCACAGGCACACGTGAGCAGGGGGAAGATGGGCACAGTCCCAGGGGTCCCCAGCTCCTGAGAGCCCCGCGAATGCTTCCATGAGCAGAGCCAGCCCGGAGCTGAAACTTTAATTTTAATGCAGCTAATCAGATGTCAGTGTAGAGACTGAAGGAAGGAGAATAGAGGGGAGAAAAAAGAAAGAGGTGTTGATAAAATACTTGTTAGAAAGAAAATTGGATTAGTGGTGCCATTCTGGCCATGAAGTTCTTTGAGCCAGAGAAAAGAAATAATAATCTTGTTCCTTTTTTTTCCCCCATCTCTCTGCAGCCCACTGAAGGCCTCACAGCCAAAACATCAGTCCTTCTAATCTCATTTTCTTTTTTCTAGCGTGTATTTTATTAACCCCTTTTCTCATTTAACTGCTATGAATAGCTCAGTGGGTAACATCCTTCTTAGAAAGTGAAAACCTCCTTGGAGATGCGGTGCAAGGAGAGAAATGCAGACAAACTTCCAGCTCCCGCACTCAGAAGAAAAGCCCCCTCTGTAATCCCGTCTGGTGAATCCCAACATTGTACCCTGAGGTAACTGCCAGCTCCAGCTCCTCTCTTTGGGGCAGGAACAATCAGGGAATTTATCTGGACACACCAGGAGATTGCTCCAGCTCTATAAACTCCGTGGATGTGGAGCAGAGATTAGAAAATAAATAAACGCCCAGGCTGCTTCTTGGGAAAGTGACTGTGTGTGTGTGTGTGTGCATCCAGCACCCTAAAGTCAAGTCAGGCAGCTGAATTACCTTTTTACAGCTTCCTTTACAGCTTCCCTTGCCAGCTCTCAGTCACGTACAGAGGAATTCCCAGTATGGACTGGGATGCTCGAGGGAGTGAGCCCAGCTCTCCCGTGCCCGGGCTGGGGGCTCTGGGCCAGGCAAGTCCTGCTGCTGGCACAGGGGCTCCAGTGGCTTTATCCTCCCAGCCCAAAGCAAGGCTGGATTTCTCCTCTCACACCCACAGCAGGATTTTGTGCCCCAAGTAAGACATGGGATGTCTGGAAGCTCGGGATCAGCCTTCCCTCTGTGCAGCGGCAATATCGATGTGGCCAAAAGGGGAGAAAAACCATAATTAAAACATCAAATCCAAGGGAGACAGTCCTGCCCTGAGCTGCTTAAGCAGGAACAGAGATTTGGCTTCTCCATAAAGAAAATACCAGCCCCAGTGAGCTTGGCTGCTGCCTCCTTCCCTGTGAGCAGCAAACCTTCCTGGGAGAGGAGCGGGATCCAGCCCTGCGCGATATTGGTGTGTTATTTTCCTTGACAGCTGTGGTGCATAGTGGTAAGTGCATGTTTAATTCATTCACAATTTATGGTGTAATGAGAACAATGAATGTGTCTGAGGGAATAATTGCTTCACGGCGGGGATGCTGGAGAGTTCAAGTTGGTTGGCACCTGGACTTTGAATCGGGGCTGGCGGGGATTGGCTCCGGCGGCCCCACAATAGCCCCGATAACAAAGCTGTGGGGACGGGGAGGGGGTTCAAAGTCACCCCGGCCGAGCTGCAGCAGCCTCTCGATGGCAGTGGCTGGATCCCAGCCCCGTTAGCCCCGTCTGGCCCCGGTTACCGGGCACCCAGGGAGGTTTGTGCGCGTGGGAGCTGCTTTTCCAACCCGTGTTTACAAGGGAATTCTGCTGCGCTGCAAATCCGTGTCCCCGGAAAACCAGCGCTTCCCCTACTGCCTTCCAGGACCTTTGCACTGCTTGGTCCTGGCTGTCTCTGCCAAACCCTCCTTTTGTTGGGGGTGTGGAGAGGGGGCTGACCCTTTCCAGTGTCCTCAGCAGCCACATGGAGTTTCAGAGGCCTCCGAGGTCAAGAGCATCCATATGGAGGGCCCAGGAGCTCCGTGCGTCTCCCAGCTGTCCCCACGGCAGCTGTGCTTGCAGCCCCCGAACAAAGCTCATTAGGGGGCTCGTTAGGACATTCAGGGGGTGCTCTGAGCTGTCCTGGAAGAGCCCTGGAATCACACCACTCCCAGGAGAAGGCACCACATTTGGCTCCACGTATGAACAGCTCCCATCCATCAGATTGGGAGCGGGGAGATCCCCTTATCCATCATGGGCTCTCTCTCACACCACTAAGTGGGGAGAGATTTTGAGTCAACAACAAAGAGATGCCGACAAATCATCCCTCAAGCCTTGGTCCATGCAGGGGAGTCTGCAGCAGCCCCCTCCACAGCTCCCAGCTCTTGGCACCCAGCGGAAATGCCAATCTGATTTTTTGAACAGATGTGCCAAAGCACGAGCAACAAATCTTCCATGCCTCAAATCCACCCCAAGGAGATGAGAACAATCAAGATGGGGCTCTTGGACCCAGCATTAGCTCTGGGGGGAACAGGCTGTGAAGAGCTGTGAGACTCAGATGCTGTTGTTAATTATTACACCATTATATTGGGGAGCTGTGCTAGAGACCATCAGCACTCAAGCTTTTCCATACATGGACCGTGCAGGATGGAGCTGGGTCCCTGTTCCCCTTCTCCAGATGGGAATGCCACGTGCTGGGGATGGGTTTGCCTTGGACAGCTTTCAGAGATGCTGAGCTGAGAGCCCTGCTACACATTAACTCCGATGCAGGGCTCTACAAGATGTTTTGAACACGTATGTAACACTTGGGACTAAAGGGAGGCTGCTTCTAGCTGGGGCAACATCTGGGTAAGAGCAGATGTGGGCCAAGCTGGTAAGGAAATCGCTGCAAGGGCTTTTCTTTAGGGACTGAAGGCATTTTTCCATGGGGTTAAGGGGTTTAGGTGCATAAATTAGAAGGAAGCCTAATTAAGATTAAAAAGATCAAGGTTTTAGGCTGCCGCATCCCCTCAAAAACATCCCACCTATCCACACGATGGAAGCAGCCACAGCTGGGAGCGGAAGACAGAG
The DNA here is from genome assembly GCA_013400175.1 of Phainopepla nitens. Taxonomy (NCBI): domain Eukaryota; kingdom Metazoa; phylum Chordata; class Aves; order Passeriformes; family Bombycillidae; genus Phainopepla; species Phainopepla nitens. The sequence goes on along the minus strand of VXBQ01009096.1, from coordinate 170,968 downwards.
CTCAGGAGCAGACAGAAACACGAATTTGTAGTCCTGACAGAGAACCTTGTTTTATCCCATCTACTCTGAGGTTAAACATGATGTTCTGTCAAGCCACACACGGAGGCAAACACGGTTTGGCAGCGGCGCCTCGCTCGCGTACCCGCGCTGAACGCGGCTCAGCTCCGCGGGCCGAGATCGCATCGAGAGCAGGGGCTGCCAGCCCGGCTTTCATCTGTGCTCAGGAACATCCAGGAGGCAGCAGTGCTGTACAGGCATCGCTCCTCTGTGCCCCCTGCAACGCTCTGCCTCCTCACTGCTTTCCCCGGAGCTGCTCTGCCTGGCAGGGAAAAGAACAGACCCGAGTGCTGTGGAGGGACCAACCACATCTTCGCCCCTCCACGGGCAAGAAAAGGTTAAACCCAGAGGTGACTGCAGATGCAAAGGGTCAATTTGGCCGGGGTTCACACCTTCTCCCTCTGCTCCATCCCCTCCCGAAGCTCAGCTGCGAGCGGAGCCCCTCCAAAGTCCCATCCCAATCTCCAGCACAGCCCAGATGACAGGTCAGGATACAAATAAACCCACCCGTAATTGCACATCGTTAATTACCGAGGGCGTTTGGGTTTCTTGGAGAACACTAGGTTGTGAAGACGCTCAATCACGGTGCCCTTGGGGCGTTCAAATCAAGGCAAAGCATCAAAACCCAAGCGCTGTTTTGAAAACACGGCTTCAAATGCGCGGAGAGGGGAGGAAAGGCTTTCCCCAGGCCGGCGGCACCCAAGGGCAAGGGCTGTGACCCCGGGCTGCCACATCTGCAGGAGCCTCCGGGACTCCCGGCCCTGCTCCGGGGTGATTCCAGCCCGGCTTTAACCACGGCACTCACCGAGGGGTTTCCTCCGCTGCCTTTTCCCCGTTTTCTCCCCGGCCCGACCTTTTGTGCCCAAGCAGGGCAGCTCTGAGTTCGCCCCGGCACAGAACCGGTTTCCACCAGCCTGGGAACAATTAGGAGAAGAATCAACTTAGGGAGAAACTTCTGTTTAAAAAAAAAACCCCGTGACTGATAACTGCAGCCTCTGGAAATATTTTTAGCTCCGCCAACCTATGTATAATATATAACTATGCTTTTATAATGATGGAACAGTACTGCAGGTGAGGTGTGCAAACAGGGAGTGAAAACAGCAAAAAGTAACAATCACAAATTCAAAAGAGAAGGTAATTAATAACACCAAATTCAGAGGAGGAATTTCTGATCACAGTCAGGAAAAATGTAAAAGATGATTTCAGTAATATTTGGGTAGTAGTTCTTTTTCTAATAGAGATGATCTTTTTCAGCCAAACCAACTGGATTAGAAGCAGAAAATTAATTCAGAGAAGTTTAAAGAACAGTGTCCCTAGGCCACTTCCAAGTCCCTTTTATTCTTCAGCTCTCTAAATAGAAGTTTCTAAGCACCCATGCGGCTGTTTCACAGTTTTGCACTCATATGAGCACATGTACATTTACTTGGAAATGCCTGTTATATGAAAAAAAAAGAAAAATAAAGATCCAGAGAGATTTGCTCATATCAGTGAGAAAGCTTCTGGGAGCTGCACAAATTTAAAATATTATTTCAGTTTACACTTGGCATTTCTCACAACCCTGTACCTTACACTGACCAACCCCGTGGGCCAAACCCAGCATCTTCTGCCAACACAGCCCAGAGGGACCAGCGAGCACCTCCCATCCCATCCTCCTGCAGGACTGCCACAACAGCATCCATTTTCCAAAGTGGCACCAAAACCCCACACTCCTGTTACAGAGCTCAAGCCCAGCAAAGCCCTGCTCTTCTCTGGGAGGATGGAAGTGCAGTGACCAGGAGGGAGGGCTCCCTGAGGGGCTCACCTGCTCCAGGTGCTGGCACCCTGAGGAGACACTGCTGAGGTCGTTCCCAACGCACGTTTCCTTTTTCCAGCTGAGCTCTGAGTCTGAACCGTGTGTTGCCGTATTTAAAGCCCATCTCCATTCCCACTGAGCTCCATGTCCATGGAGCATTTGAAACAAACAGGCTCTTGGGACCCAGCTCAGCAGATGGAAGTGTTTTAGAGAGCTGCCCAAAGGAGGTCTCAGCCCGAAATCCTCCTTGTGTGAAGGTGAGCTCATGTCCACAAATTTAAGAGTCTGCTGAAAATGCTGAAAATACTGCCCTGAATAATGGACATATCTGGATTGAAAGGAAAATTAAGGTTTCCTATTAGAAGATGGAACACTACCAGGAAAGAAAATATCTTCTTCCGAGGATGCCTGAAAGGAAGCAAAGCTCTTATGACCTGTAGCCATAAATCCATGGGGTGAACTGTCCCACAGGTAATGGGATAAAGGGATGGAAAGAGATTGGGATTGGGGATGGCAGAACAAGAGCACGACACAGTCTCCACTCTTTTTGTTCCCTGGTTCTCTGTCAGTGAAGGAAAAACCAATTGTGGCAGCAAATGGTAAATAAATGATATTTTATCCAGGGGTTTGCCTTATTTACATTATGACAAATGCCAGATAACACCACAGAGCTGCTCAATCTGTGTAAAAGTGCTACAAACTGCTCCCACACGCAGCACACTCCCTCCTTCTCTCACACAAGACACGTTTTTGCAGGATCAGACCCTCATTCAGTTCTTTCAATGCTTTTTCACATTTTTTTTTTCCAATTTAGGGAGGAAAAGTTTTATTTAATTATCTTTTTTTTTTTTTTGTGGTTTGAATTGACGAACTGCATATCTTCTCCTGGCTTTATCAAAGAAGCCACCAGTACCAGAGCACATCTAATTTTAAGAGGGCTTTAGTAGGCAGACTTAAAATTGATCATGCATTTTAGTTTCAGTAACTTGCAATTTCTGCACGCTTTGATAGCACACTTTAAAGAACAAGTCTTTAATGACAAAGGCTTAAAGGAAATGACCTCTCTGAAGAAAATATCAAAGCTTGGAAAAGATAGTTCCTTGGAAAAAAAAAGGCTGAATTAAAATGACCTTGTGTTCTGAAACTTCTCCATACAATATCTGACGTCCCACTCTTCCTTTGTACCCTCCAAATGGGACCAAGTATAATTTAGCAGTGTGGTGCCTCCAGTCCATCCTGTGATTTGGGGAGGACTTGCAGTGCATTAAGAGAATTAAAAAAAAAAAAAAAAAAAGCCAGATCCTATAGAGATTCTCTACCAAGACCTCTTGGCCTCAGGATCCAAGCCATGTGTGTTTTGCAGAAAATTCAAAAAATATTTTCTACTAATCACTATAAAATATTTTTTTCTGTGCAGCAAAATCATGTATCAGTTTGAAACCACCCCAGTCAGGAGAGATTTGGGCAAGCATCAGGAGTACCTGCTGTCCCCAGCACAATTAAAGCTCTGTTGCAGACGCAAGCAGAAGGAGGGACCTTGTATTCCTTTTCTTCCAGCTGGGCCAAAAAGGAGCATTTTTGTTCCATGTAACACAAGAACTGGGAGTGGCACTGAAATAAAGTGTCACCTCCATAAGGGTCACCTCCCTTGGTAGTGGTGAAAAATGCCACAGTGACTTTTTTGGGGGGTTTTATAGAGGGTGAAACAAGCTTCTCTCACAGAGCAAAACTGGTGAATTAAATAAATATAAAATAGAAACAAGGTTGTGGCCACACTGAAGCTGGTTTGACCAGAGCTTGTTTAGGGACAATGAAGCCAACTCCTGGCAGCTGGCAATTCCTTAACAAATGGGGAAAGAGAGAGGCAGAGAGGAAGAAATAACTATGGAAATCTTTCTAATCCTTCAGTTTGGACTCTAATTCTTATTTGTTACAAAAATGATCAGAGCCATGTTAACAACTACAAGAGAATTCCACCCAAACTTACATTTAAGTTCTTAAAAGGTTCTTAAGCAGCTTAAAGTGGTCCTCAAGCTGTAGCTGATGCTGGAGAGAGTTTCACAAGAGTTTTGAAGCCCCTTGATTGACCAACATCTACTTTTCTCAAACTACTTTATGACCATCAGTGACATCAGCAACCCAATTCCACCAAAAAGAAGGAAATTCAGGAATTCAAGTAGGGAGAAAAGCGTCCATGTGTTTCTTTATCACACCCTTTCCTGCTCTCAAAAGCACCAAACCCACACAGATTTAATGGAAAAACACAAGCAGAGAAGCAGAATCAAAGATGCCTCATTTCCCTCAGGCATGAGAGGAGCTGTCACTGTCCCACCTCTGCCATTTGGGGACGGGGCCATGCCCGGGGGGCACATCCCAGTGCCCACAGCCTGCTCCTCCTGCAGAGCTCCTGCTGCCCTGCACCTTTCAGCGCAGAAACATTTTACTGCCCACAATCAGCTCAATGCATCCCAACAATTCCTGCTCCTCCATCTCCCCGTTCCCTCGGGCGAGGCTTTGTGGCACCTGCCACAGCACCTCCTCCTTTATCAGAGGAGCCTTATCTGTAATTAGAAGAATCACTTGTTGATTCAAGGAAGGTGGAAAACCTGCCCAGGCCCGGAGAGGGCTGACAGCAGCAAAGCAGCCGCAGCCAGGGCCGGGTTTGGCAGCGGCACTGCCTCGGGAGGGGCGGGTGGAGCCGGCCTGCCAAAGCCTCTCCTCCTTGATCCCGGCGCCGGGAGCTGGGACCGGGCACAGCCACCGGCACCAGGGCACCGCGGGGACAGGGAGCCTCCGGCCCGGAGCAGCGGTGGCCATCCCCGCCAGCAGGGACACTGCAGCTGCACCTGCAACAGCACTTCCTGGCCCCTTCTCCGCACTGTGCAGGAGGCTGCCCTGGAAAAACAAAGCCATTCCTGTGCACACATTCCAAATGTTCCAATGGATGGCCGTGGGGACACCAGCACTGTCCCACAGAGATATCAGCACTGTCCCACAGAGATATCAGCACTGTCCCACAGAGATATCAGCACTGTCCCACAGAGATATCAGCACTGTCCCACAGAGATATCAGCACTGTCCCACAGAGATATCAGCACTGTCCCACAGAGATATCAGCACTGTCCCACAGAGATATCAGCACTGTCCCACAGAGATATCAGCACTGTCCCACAGAGATATCAGCACTGTCCCACAGAGATATCAGCACTGTCCCACAGAGATATCAGCACTGTCCCACAGAGATATCAGCACTGTCCCACAGAGATATCAGCACTGTCCCACAGAGATATCAGCACTGTCCCACAGAGATATCAGCACTGTCCCACAGAGATATCAGCACTGTCCCACAGAGATATCAGCACTGTCCCACAGAGATATCAGCACTGTCCCACAGAGATATCAGCACTGTCCCACAGAGATATCAGCACTGTCCCACAGAGATATCAGCACTGTCCCACAGAGATATCAGCACTGTCCCACAGAGATATCAGCACTGTCCCACAGAGATATCAGCACTGTCCCACAGAGATATCAGCACTGTCCCACAGAGATATCAGCACTGTCCCACAGAGATATCAGCACTGTCCCACAGAGATATCAGCACTGTCCCACAGAGATATCAGCACTGTCCCACAGAGATATCAGCACTGTCCCACAGAGATATCAGCACTGTCCCACAGAGATATCAGCACTGTCCCACAGAGATATCAGCACTGTCCCACAGAGATATCAGCACTGTCCCACAGAGATATCAGCACTGTCCCACAGAGATATCAGCACTGTCCCACAGAGATATCAGCACTGTCCCACAGAGATATCAGCACTGTCCCACAGAGATATCAGCACTGTCCCACAGAGACATCAGCACTGCCCCTGGGGACACCAGCACTGTCCCACAGAGATACCAGCACTGTCTCATGGGCACCCCAGCACTGTCCCCGGGGACACCAGCACTGTACCATGGGGACTCCAGCTCTGAGGGCTGACAGCTCCCTCAGCTCCCCATCTCCCCTCAAACCTCATCCCAGAAAAGCCTCTGGAATCTGCTCACACCTCCCGGGATCCTTGTGGAGAGCTGGCACACGCCCAGGTGGCACCAAGGGCACATCACTCGTGACTCTTTTCCAGCAACACCCATGGCTGTGTCACCAGCCCACGAGGAAGGAATTCCCTGGAATATCCAACCCCAGCGACAGCCAGAGCTGCCTGCAGTGCCACCACGGTGCTCTGGTCCTTGTGCCAAATAACCCCTTGAAACACAGCACGCATTCCCACTTTACAAATACACAAAACTCCCCTGGCTACTGAGGTGAGTGAGATGCTCAAGCAGGATAATAATGTCAAAACAAAAAGATAAGAAAATAAGAATATTTTAATATTATGTAAACACATGGACATAGAACAATGTCAAAATATGTTAAAATATCTGGGACAATAATAATAATAGAAAATGGGGTTTTCTTCATGTTTAAAAGTGAAAAAAATGTTATTGGAAAGGAGTAACAAAAATATTAGTAGAGCAAAGTCTACTTGCTCGGTAAGTGAGGCGTCAAACTGTGTATCAAAAGCATAAATCTGTAATAAAATAATGATAAAAAAAATAATGGAAGGAAGATACAACAAAATCCATGCTGGCATGAGCTATGAATATGTTTTCATGAAGTTCATTTTTTTTTGTGCTAACAAAAGAACCACTAATCTTTGCATTATAATTTACAAGAGCCAAATCTTCAAACCTATTCAAAGCAGTCCATTTGGCAATCACAGAGATCCCACCGATCCATCAGTTACCTGAAAAGGAAGAGATTTTTGTCAGTTATACCTCGTTATTTTTATTATAAAAACAGGCTGAAAGCAGGGCTGGGTCCAGTGGGCAGCGGGTCTGGAGCTCTCTATTTATCTAAAGTTACCTATGCTGGACTTATTACCAAGGATCTATGACATTTTCAGTTCCCAGTTAGCTTTAGATAACTCCTGTTAATAGATATAGATAACTCCTGTTAACAATCCAATAATTTAGCATTAATATTTTCACGCACCTCTCACACTGCTAACCTTCTCACAGTTGCTCTAATACCTCACAAATGCTGATGCTATTTTTACGAGCACACATTCCTAGCTGCAGAAACCCTCCTGTGAGATATGAAACACCATCAATGTCTATAAATGCAGTAAAGGTGGAGTGGCTTTCCTAGCAAGTTTCCTTGTACTCACCTCTCCACGTGAATCACTTACTCTAAAGGCACGGCCAAGATTTTTATGGCTGCAGCACTTGCCATAATTTATATTGGAGGGTGTAAACNAAAAAAAAAAAAAAAGCTGAGGCTCGTGGAGATCCGGTGCTTTGAAGATGTGATCTGTAATATTCTGCCTTGCATCACTGTTTTCTATCTTTAAAGGAGGTGGCATCACCGCAGAGCCGCAGCCGTGCCGGCAAAGCCCAGACTTGCAGAGCACCTGCAGCTCCCTAATCCTGCCCCAGCAGCACTGAGCAAGCACTGGGGAGAACTCCTCAGATTGTTTACTGAAAAGAAGGAGTTTCTAAAACTGCCCCCATGTTGGAGGGTTTGAGTTAAGCTGTAAAACTCCAAGAGCTGGGACCCATGGGTGTGAAATGGCACAAAGTGATCAAAGACAATCCCGTACTTTTTGGCGCGGTAGGCGTTCAGGTCTTCCTGGAGGACTCTTTTCTGCAGAAAACTTACCTGTAAAAACATCCCACATGAAAACAAGGTACAGAATTCCAATTAATATATTTGTGTTCATTTCATGAAAGGAATTTTTCTGGTCTCTCCTGCCTAAACAAAATGCAGTAACACTTTAGCTGCGTAGAAGAATGAATATTTAACAGAATGTTCTCTTGGCTTGCCTGGCTCTGTTCTGGCTGGGCACTCTCTACTCCTTCAGCAACAGAGTCAAATTGGTTGTTAGACCCAGCTGGTTGTGCAAGGGCTTGGGAGCTCCTGCTCTCCTGGCAGCTCCCATGGGATTCCTGTGCTCTGATCCCTTTTGCTCCTGTGGTGAAGGTACTCACCTGCTCTTCCAATGTATGAGAATTAATGCTCATTAACACTGCATCCCCTGTTGGCCATCTCACCAGGAGCAGACAATCAGGCAGCAAATCCTTTATATTTAGCAACATGTTTAGAAAACTTCACCCAAGCCTCAAGGATTTTCTTTTTCTGCTGTTTATTTTTATCCCCGCTCGGTGCCTTCACCCAGCCTATCCTCTTCATCCTCCTCCAACAATAAATAATCCTGACAGGTGCAGGGATTCCAGTGCCCTTCTTGTCTGATGTTTTCAAACAGGAATTTCAGCAATTTTCAAAGAGCAGGACACCTGTGCTTCAGAGAGAGCCCAGCTCCCCGAGCGGGCTGCGACGCCAGCAGCGATGCATTTCTGGGACAGCACCCAGGTTTTCATGTGGGGAGTTACTTTTGCTCCTTTGAAATGCTGCTGCTGCTTACAGAAGCTCTGCAGGTGGATATCAGATTCTACTTTTTTTTTTTTTTTTTTACTCATTAAAAGGTGTGGTGTTCTTGTATCAGCTCAGAGTGATGCTTCCTACCAGGCAGTGCTGAGACTCCTTTTAGGAGTCTTTAAAAATAGCTTTTTACTGTCAACTGGAAATAGGTCTCCCCAACAGACCCTTAACTCCTTACTTCCCAGAACTATTTAAATGAGAAAGAGCATCACTTCCATTAGGGACCCCTTGAGGAAGCAGAATGTTTACAACCAGAGAGTTGAAGTTGTGTCACTCCTTGCACATAGAAATGTTGAGTTTCTACTGTGAAAATTTCCTACTTCCATTGGAAGTGGGCTCTGCCAGGGCAAGTGTCTCATGCAGAGCAAAATATGCTATGGAATAACTCTTCTGCATTGCAAAGAGAAAAAAAGAGGAAAAACCCAAATACATGAAATTACCAATCATCTCCATAGAGAAGGTTGTGTGAGAAAGAGAAATGAGGTGTTGTAGATCAATAATTTCTTGAAAAATGGTCCTGAAAATTGGCATAAGGATGTGATGACAATGGGCCTAAACTCATACTCTGTGTACTCAGGTTTCTGCTCTTCCCACAGCTCAGGGCAGCTCTGAGCCACCACCTTGGCACTGCCCTCGTCCCAGTTCTTCCTTCAGCCAGGACAGTTCCAGACCCCAGATCCCAGATCCCAATCCCAGACCCCAGATCCCAGACCCCACACCCCAATCCCAGATCCCAATCCCAGATCCCAATCCCAGATCCCAGACCCCAGACCCCAGACCCCAATCCCAGACCCCAATCCCAGATCCCAATCCCAAACCCCAGATCCCAATCCCAGATCCCAATCCCAGATCCCAGACCCCAGATCCCAATCCAAGACCCCAGAGCCCAATCCCAGATCCCAGATACCAGATCCCAGATCCCAATCCCAGACCCCA
>VXBQ01009096.1:126120-161681 GCA_013400175.1 Phainopepla nitens | reverse complement strand
CCAACCCCAGACCCCAATCCCAGACCCCAACCCCAGACCCCAGTCCATCCCAGCCCAGTTACATGCACAGTCCTGCCACCACTGGTGGCATTTTCCTTGGACTCCCATTATTCCAGAGCTATGATCACCCCTCCTTCTGGCTATTTATCCTTCCTCACTGGACTTCAGGCAATGATGACATTTTGTTTTCTTCCAGCTCCCAATACACTGAATAGAAAAGTCCCAAATAACTTCTGTGGGAACCATGTGTGAGAATCACACCCAATTAATCAGCAGTTCCCTGTCTCCAATGACATTTGGATAGTCCTACCAGGAAATTTAACAGTCTAGTTCATAGAAGTCATACTGATTCTGCATTAATCTGAAAGAACTGGTGGTTAGCAATATTCAAGACAAAACATTACAGAGCCTCTTTATATAGGAAAATGTAAAAATATCACAGTGATCATTTAGACAAATATCTTAAAAAAATATCCAATTTGCTTTATTACATATACTGGAAAGAAAATAAAATTATTTCTAATCCTCTTCTTTGCCCTTTATAGGCAGCCTTTAAATGATTTCTTCAGGAGAAACAGTGTAAGGAAGATGAAAGTTAACTGTGAGCTGTATCTGAAAGGCTGAGGAAAAACCCCTAATACTGAATAAAGCACAGCTTTTCCTGGAAGAAAAGTCTGGGATCAAAAAATACAATATGGTAGCTCTCAAACTGGAGGAGAAGAGTTTTGTGAAATCTGACTGAGTGAGAAGCATGCAAGTGCTGCCATAATTTGGTTTTGACACTTATTCAGTATTTTTGCCAAATTTCAGATGGTCATAACCTCCTGTCTAGAAGACATGGCTTTTATCCAGCCTAAAACTGCTGAAGAATGAGAATTTACCTGAGATTTTAAAGATGAAATGGTGTCTTCAAATTCCTTTTTGGAAGATGCTGGCATCAACCCTTTGAGTATTTTTTCATATTGCTCCCGTATAGTAATCAACTGTAACAGAACAAAGAGAAACTGATATAGAGATGGCTACTCTTAGATGCTGTAAATTTTTTTGCTTCTTTTCCCCAAACTGGAGGTCAAATAAACACAGAATTAATTGTGCTATCAAAAGGGAGAGGGAGGGAGAGAGAAGAAAGATCAACGAAGACCTGTAAAGAACAAAAGAGGTAAAAGAGACAAAGAAAGGCAAAAGAAGAATAAAAATATATATGGAGAGGAAAAAAAAAGAGAAAAGAACACGTCTGAAGGAGCAATAATCATTCTTAAATCCATCTGAGCATTTTTACAGACACACCTTGCAAACTGACAGTCAGAGGTTTTCTGTTTGCCTTTGCTGGGATCTGACCCAGGTCAATGGGGGGACATTTGTCCCTTGCTCCCTTAGGCAAGGTGAGTCACTGCTTTCCAAGATATATTTTACAAAATTTCTCAACTTCTAGGTGCTTTTGTGGACTTTTTGTTACTATTCTTCACCCTGCAACTATTTTTCACTGCACTTTGTGCCTTCCTCAGCTTCATGGAGACTCCAGAACTTTCAATGAGTAGATCTGAGCATCTTAGACCCCAAAACGAGGAGGTTGAATAGGGGGAAATTTTCATCTGCAATTTTATTTAACAGATACTGAGTAAACAGAGTTACAGAGCAGAGTTACATGAAGAGAGATCAGATGGAAGGGTTGTGCTTCTTATCTCTCCAGAGTGGTTGGATTTGATGAGTTTTGACTTGGGATAATTTGAGCAGCCTGGTTCAGGTTCAGCCCATCACGTTCCTACTTGGCTGAATCAGGGCCTCACATCTGTACTTGACTCCCAATAGGATTAACTGCTTAATTCAAATTAAGCAAGGACTTTGGTGTTTTTCTGGATTAGCAGCTGAATATGTAAATAAAGGATCAAAGGGCTTCGATATCAGATTAACTCATAAAATATCTTGAAATTTTCAAATGGAATTTTTTTTCGCCCCCCCCCCAACGCCATTTGGTGCTGGTTTCTTGGTTCCCAAATGGCTGAAACCCACCACTGCAACCACAAATCCAACCCTCAGCCTCACAGCTGAAGGAGCCAGGAGTTCCAAATGCCAGCTCCCCGAGCTCCCCCAGGTGAGGACCCGAGTTCACCCCGGCACCATCCCATGGGAAAAGCAGCTCCCGCCAGAACCTGCATTATGCAGCGTGCAATTATCAATACAAAAGGAATAAAACAATCTGATGAAACGTTAGGAAAGTTCTCCCTCTGAGTCACCCCGACAGGCAGGAGGAATTGCCAAATCTCTATGCAAATGGGCAATTAGAGGCTTTCCTTGGGAACTGCAAGGAAGTGATGCCACTATGCAAATCTGAAGGGGGGAAAAAAAAGAGGTGAGACAGGAAACCTCGTCTGAACTCCGCCTGTGTATAAGCCAGCGATCAAAATTTATGTTTTTGAGAGCTACACCAATAAATTCATGCTACTATTTCTATCAAGGCTTCCAAAGTTATGCATAAGTGGTCTGCCAGGATAAATATTTTCTGAGCCAACAGCTCATTTGGGTGGGGACCTTGATAGAGTAGAAACATATATTTCAGTTGATTCAACATGTTCCATTTATTCTTGGTGAGACGAGACCAGAAACAGGCAGCCAGAGCAGCAAAGTGCTTTTATTTCCTAAATTTTGATTAATAACGACCTATTTAATGAGTAAGAGGATCTGAATGATCACCTGGCCAATATGCAGATGCAACAGAAGCTTTAATACAACTCTGTGAAGGAAATAATAATTTTCTAGTTGTGCAAGAGTTTTCTTGCAACCAGGTCACTGTTTTTTAACAGTTTAATCTGCAGTTGTCCTCCAAATAAGTGCTTTCACAATGCACTTTTACCTCTGCAGAGCAGCAGAGGATCATTCCCTTTTGACAAAGGTGTTTCTCAGAAAGCCAGGAAGAAATATTGCATTGTGCTTTAAAGTATGGAGATATCTTACAGGGTCACCTGAGAATGGAGAGAGAATGAGAGCCAAGCCCTGGTAGCTGCAGTCTGCCTTGGGGCTGATCCCTTGCTCTGTTTCAGAGACAAGACATGCATTTTTTTTTGCAGTGAAACCTTTCTTTTGGACACAATTCCAATTTGTTTGAGCAGATAAAATAAGCTACTTTCAGCTCTGCTCAGTGGTAATGGCATCACAATAAGATGAAAATAAGTGCCCAGCTGTTTCCTGCCGTGTTATGGTAAACAACCTGCTGGTATTTTTGGCTGAAGTCACTATCAAGGTATATTGACCCAAGAGATTAAAATAGTGCATGGCAAAAATCTAAATCACTTCTTACAACTGAAAAATAACATCCAGTGGGCTAATGGGTACTCATTTTAATGGCAGAAGGTTTATATTTTTTAACACTTATTTTTCACCAATGAAAGCTATGTCTGCAGGGATAGGTTTTTTTGTGCCTTAAAGGCTTTTTTGTTCTTTTATAGCCTCAAGCTGCCTCCCTAGGATCCACAAATACTGTGTCTCCTCTTACACTCTTGAGGGATGTTTAAAATTGCAATTCTTCATCCCTCAGGAGGGCTTTAGTCGGCTGGATGAGGATGGCTCTATTTCATTTACTTGTGTTCATTTTTCTTCTGTCCTGAGAAAGCTTTTTTTTTTTTTTTTTAAATTCATTTTGGTGAGCTGATTTAATCCATGAACCCCCAGGAAGGCTTTACAGCTTTTAATATTAAGCTGCCACACTGGTCTTTGTTTATTCAGGTTGGTGGCTAATATATGAGGCTTGGAGTTTGACCATCAATCATCTCTGGAGTCAGCAGAAAGCTGAAGTTGCCTCACATAGCTCATGTGTGCTTGGTCACATGGTAAATCAGTAAAAAAAGAAGAGCTGAATAGTGACACAATTATATAAAGTGATGGAAAAGCAGGGGACTTGGAAATTCACAGACTGCACTGAAATTGTGTCAGGCATTGATCATTCTCAAAGAGAGAAAAGTTGGGTTTGATGCCCAGAAGAGAAATACCCAGACCTGAGCTTTCCAAACCAACCAACCCAGAGCTTATCAGCACCATCACAGAATTGTTTAGGTTGGAAAAAGCCTTTCAGATCCAGTCCAGCCATGAAACCAGCACTGCCAGGGTGCCTCAGCACCACGTCCACACACCTCTGCAATCCCTCCAGGGATGGTGGCAACACCTCCCTGGGCCCTCCTGTGAAATCGGCCTCAATTTCACCCCAGAGTGCTCTGCTGGCACAGCTCAGCTCTGCAGCCACTCACTTCTACAAACCTCAGAGGGGTTTGGGGCTGGGTTAGGAGCAGGTGGGAGCACAGGTCAGGCTCCACTGGCTCCTCACTGTGCTCCAGTCTCTCTCCTTCCTTTCTGAAGAAACAACCCAAGCACGCCCAGGAGAAATTGCAGCGTGTTCAAGGTGACAGATGAATTTCAGCCATGTGCTACCAGCGGCCTGCAAAGCTCAGGGTGTTCTGTGTCTCTTCCATGCCCTCCACCAGACCCTGTGTGGATTTCCAACACCCAGCTCTCCCCTCCTTACATCCCACAGCTCTGTGATGCTGAGTTCATCCCTGATGCAAAACACCCATCTCATAAAAAACAAAAAAATCCAAATTTCAAAAACCCCAAACACAACTCCAGACTTTCCAGCTGCAAATGACTTTATCTGAGCCAGGGGAGCATAACGAAACTGCAAAAGAAACTCTAAAGTAAATGAAGGGACCACAGAAAGTTGTTCAAGTTCCTTTAAAAAAAAGGTCTTGTCTTGAAGGACATGAAGTTAATTTTGTGTTCATGTCAGATAAGAATCAAAAGATAGTTGCCTTAACCAGGGTGTTGTGGCTTTTTTAGTATCTTAATTTCTGCCTGTCTACAATATTTATGCAGGATAACGTGTGCCAGGGAATACTAGGATAGTGACCAAAAGGCATAATTAGGATCTTTTAATTATTATCAAATTTTCTGTGTTTCAGGGTGAACAAGATGAGAAAAGCAATTTCCTGTCTCTCCTAAATTCTTTCCTATATCAACAGTTGTGTGCTATAGTGCTTTTAAAAGAAAAAAACCTCTTTAAAAAGGTTATGGATCTGTTCTGCAACATCTCTGAATGGAGACAGGAAAGATCTGCTGCAATAAATAAAGGTGAGAGTTTCAAAAAGGTAAAATAACCCCTTCGGTCTTAGGGAGATCATTTAATCTCAGAATAGAGTCTCCTCCTTCTAAATAAAGGTGGTAGTAGTGGTAATAATAATAGTAGTAGTAGTAGTAGTAGTAGTAGTAGTAGTAGTAGTAGTAGTAGTAGTAGTAGTAGTAGTAGTAGTAATAATAATAATAATAATAATAATAATAATAATAATATTGCATATGTCAGCTTCATTCAGGTGAAGACTGCTGAAGGAATTTTCTGAAAGCACAGTGAAAAGGGCAAGTGAGGGACAAAATATTACAGTGCCATCCCAATTAAAAAAAAACCACCACTAATCAACAGAAAAAAAAACGACCAAAAGAACCCATCAAAAATTAAAAACTCAAAATGCAAGCAAAAACCAAACAAACATGCAAAGAATGATTAATCACTTGTTGTTTGTGTCCTCCCTAACTGCAGGGACTCCTCCTTTGCCTCTCAGCACTCCTGAAGTCTAAGTGAGCACAGCTCCACTCCTACAAAGCCTCTGGGAGTCCAGATGTGCCCCTTCCTCCCTCAGCTGGCCTGGGGACACTGAGCAGTGTCCCCAGCCCAGGAACAAATCAACCAGAATTGGCAATTTCCTTAAATTTCAGATCCCTCCGGCCTCTGTTGTAAGAGAACATTGAGCTGGAGCTTGAAATCTTCTGCAATGCTTTTTCCTAATGAAGAATCCAGTGATCTATCAATTGTTTCAGTGAAGATCAAGGTCTGCACATTTGTCTTTTCAGAAAATCACCAAACACGAAAATCCGCCGCTTTCGAGTCCACATCCTCTCTGGTTTCAGGCAGAGGGAATTCTGACTCTCACTGTGCAAGGGCTGTTGAAATATGGCTCTCCCAGATTTAGAGGAGCAGCGTGCAACTCGATACAAATGTTCTCGAGTTCTTAGGGAAAGTAATGAACACCATAAATCCCAGGGACTTGGCTCAGCTGAAAACAGCGACCGGGCGAGATCAGCTGAGCAAGTTATTCTGTCAAGTGAACACCATGTTGTTCTCCACTGAGAAAATCCTGCTGGAGCACCTCCCCTGTCCTGACAGTCCCAATAAAAGATAAATTGGTGGCAGAGCCGTCCCCTTTGTGTGTCTGTCTGTAGCCAGTAAACCATCCCAGCATCCAGGACATTTTTGCCTTGTTGTTTTACTGACCCACGGGGACCTCCAGCCCTGCCGAGCTCCTCGCTGGGCACTGAGTTTGCTGCTCCAGGTCATTCTTTTTAATCTTCCCAACCTGCATCCACGTGGCCTTATTACTTCGGTGTCTTGTGTTTCCATCTCCCTTTTCTTGAACATGATCTCCCACCTGGAAAATCCTCTGACTGCAGTTAAGCAATCTGAGCCCGTATAATTCATAGCTGCAAAAGAAGCTTTTTGAAAAAAGCCCCACCAGTGGGCTGCACATGGCAAGAACAGCATTCCTGGGACTACACGACTTGGAGAGGAATAAAAGCTTTCACTGTCAACACCACGCAACAACCAGGAATGCTGTGGCTAGAAAATTCCCGCTGTTCTCTCAGCCTCCCCCTCTCCAGGGCTCTGCTATTGTTCCAGCTGGGATTTGGAGGATCCTGCACTTATTTTCTTCTTCCAGATGACTCACGGCAGATGCCATCTTTGTTCCCCTGGCACTCTCCCCCTCAGCTCCTGTCACTGCTGTCCCCTCGCTGGCCCGGGAGGTTGGGGTTGCAGCAGGAGGGCTGAGCCCTCCATGGGGTGTGGGGGACACAGGGGGACACCCCACTGACACCCCTGATCCAGAGGAACCAGACCCAAACCAGCCCAGCTGCTCCCCAGTGCAGCAGAATCACAGAGTATTCTGGGCTGGAAGGGACCCACAGGGATCAGCAGGTGCAGCACAGGGGGTTATTTTTCCTTTCTGCCTCTGGCCATTCCTAATGCACTATCAGGATAATTAAGTCTGAAATGAAGCTCAGAGCGTCTCTGACCCCACTGCTGGAACCCACTG
Source organism: Phainopepla nitens (assembly GCA_013400175.1). NCBI lineage: Eukaryota > Metazoa > Chordata > Aves > Passeriformes > Bombycillidae > Phainopepla > Phainopepla nitens. The sequence continues at coordinate 154,554 of VXBQ01009096.1, read as the reverse complement.
ACGTGTTTCAGTCTGACACTCCAGCACGGGTCACCCTGCACACCATCCCTGGCACGCTCAGCAGGGAGAGCTGAGCTCAGAGGTCCCAGCGCCTGATCCAGGAGGTGCTGAGGGCTCCCCAAGGCCAGCGAGGGCTGACAGAGCTCAGCAGCAGCAGGACCAGGATCTGCATTTTCACACTGACTGTGAGAACAAGCAAAGCTCTGGAGATAATAACCACAAGTTCCTTTCATGACCACCATTTCCAAGAACAAAAATCCAACGGCGTCTCAAGTGGAAAAGCAGCTGCCAGGCTTGCAGAGCCTCAGGGCTGGGGAAGGATGGGCAGTGCAGGAGGCACAGGGCTGCACTGCCTGCATGCAATTCCCATGGCTGGCATCTGGTGCTGATTAAACTGACAACAAAACAGTACCTTAAGAGTTTACATGAAGGTAAAGATCACCATAAAGTTGGTCTTTCCCAGTCCTTTTTAGCTCCCTCTCCCAGAAAAAGAGACTGGGACAGTTCCCTAACTGAACAGGCAGTGCTGGGAGCATGGCTGGAGATGAGGTTTTGCTGCTTTGTTCTTCTGTCATCCACTGGCTCCTCCAGATATTCCCATTTCTTTTTTCTTTTAATTCTCTGCATTAAGCACCAGTATCACTCCTCCTTGTAGTCCTGCTTTAACAGAAGAGCAAAGTTCCCTCCATGGATAATATGTAAGCAAACCACAGAAGCTCTGAGGTACTGCCCTCTTAAAAGGACAATCTCTCTCATTCACTATTATTTAAGACATAGAGCATGAAAAGTGACATTTTAAAACACTCTCTAATTCCTGCACACTGCAATATGCTTCTATCCTCTTTTGGTAATAATTCTCTTTTCCCTTTTAACTCTTTGTCCCGTACTTTCTGTTTGCTGTCTTTCCCCAGCTGGCCACCAAGTTCCAATAATTCACTCTGTTCTGTTCAGGAGGTGTGTATTTGTGTATTTTTCAGTTGTGTCTGATTACTAAAGTTAACATTTGATCACTGACTTCTACACATGCACCACTATCCTTGACTCTTCTCCCTCTGACAGTTGCACAGTTGGTGAGAGCCTCCTCTCCTGCAGTTTCTGCCATATGGAGCTCCTGGGAACTTTTAACTCCATTGATTTCCAGCTCCTTTCAAATCCCACCTGCAAAGCTGTTTTTCTGTGCTTGAATCTCAGCTTCTATCTCCTCCTGCTAATCTGAAACCTCATGCTATACAGAATAATTTACTATATTCATTGTAAATCTCTTTCCTTTCATAGCTCGCCATTAAAGGAAATTATGCACAAATATAAAGTATGGCAAATGCAAAATCGTGATTTATCCCAACAATCTCAGTCTTAATTAAAAACTGAGGGATGCTGTTGTATCAAAGGGATTAATGAATATATCAATGGATTTGAGCATACGTAGACACCTACTAAGGTAAAAAGTGGTAGAATTGGGCTCCAAATAATGTCTGTGGTCATTTATGGCACCTGAAGTTCACAGTGCCCCATCCCTGGAAGTGTTCAAGACTGGGCTTGGAGTCACCTGGTCTGTGGAAGGTGTCCCTGCCCAGGACAGGGGGTGGGACTGGGTAATCTTTCAGGTCCCTTCCAACCCAAACAAAATTCTATGAAATCAACACTGCCATACTCCAACGGGGCACCTTTATCCATGGAAGTTCCCTTACAGAGCCAGAACCAGGATCAGAGGGATTCCTGCCACCAGTCTCCACTGGGAAGGCTGAAAAGAGACCCAGGGCCCCCTCAGAAGTGGATGCTGTGGGCTGGGTGTGCCAAACAGCCCGAGCCCTGCTCTCACTCCCACTGGATTCTTCACTGCTTCTCTGTGGTTCTCCTACCTCTTCTTCTCAATAAAAATACTTCAAATTTGAATTTTCCTCACCACAAGTAGTTAGAAAAGAAACCCTCGATTGTGCAGATGTGGAACTGTCAGATTTTCAGCCTGTGGGGAGCTATGTCCCTCTGCCTGTTGGTCCCCTGCATTTTTCACAAGGTTTTATGGTAGGAAAACAGCTGAAACACACAGGTCCCTCCTGACCCCAGTGCTGGGGGTGTCAGCAGAGCAGGGGATGGAGGAGATGACAGAAGGTCCCTCCTCAGCCACACAGAACTGCACAAAAACACTCTTCAAATCCATCCATCCGTGCTGGTCCCAGGCAGAAACTGCAGGAACTATTTTAACGTGACAATACTTGGTGGTGCAGCTCCTGAAAGTCCCAGTGGAAATTTCTTTCAGGTTCTCACACTTCTCCCCATGGCTCCAGAGGCTGCTGAGCCCCAGCAAGGGCTGCTCTCATGAATCACTGCAGTGGTTTCAGATATCCACATCCAGGCTGGGCTTCCCATGTCTGTGGGAGCAGAAATGGCTCTCTGGGGTGGAAATTCTGGAAGCTTTCCGTGATGTTGGGTGGAAGCAAGTGGAGCAAAGAGCAGAATTTCCTCACCACCTCCAGCCCGTGCTGACTGGCTGGGTCTCAGTTTCCAAAGTGTCCCTTGGTTCGGTGACACAGAGGCTCTGTCCACCCTCCTCACCTGCAGCTGGCCTCAAAGCCAGCCTGGGCTTTTAAATATCCTAATCTGGAGCTTATTTGCCTGATTGTGGGTGGCTGTAACATGTTCTGAGAATGACAACGCTTTGAGAAAGTCTGGGAATCTGAGGCAGGCACCCCAGGCTGCCATCTGATGGTATTTAAAACTCTCTGATACCCTTAAAAATCACAGAATCATGGAATGGTTGGGGTTGGAAGGGACCTTTAAAGATCATCTTGTTCCAATCCCACTGCCACGGGCAGAGACAACATCCACTAGATAATTTCTAACAAGAATTATGGCCAAAAAGCCCTAAACTAAAGAGCTAATATTACTCAAGTGCTCCAGCCATCAGATTAAGAACTACCTGGGACTCATACCATGGACATTAATGCCTATTGCTCATCTGTGTCTCACTGACTCCTTGCTCCCAGCCCCACAGATCCACTGGCAGCAGCATGATTCCCACCAAGGAGAAGGTGTGGCAAACCTTAGAAGTTTCTCTGTGCTACACAGCAACTGAAATTTCAGAAGGATGCATCACAGCATTCATCTGAGAACAAATATATTTAGTTGGCATGGAAACAGTAAGTTGGCCTGAATGTGGTAAATATCCAGCAGTCATAAAAAATCGAGGAAGTCAGGATAATGAACATTAGAAATGAAAACTCGCTGAATGCTTTTGAATCATGGTTCTTTTACAATTATCATTCCTGTTTTCATTTGAACATGAGTGAAATCCACTTAAACTAAGCTGCTCCATTTTGTGCCAAATACTTCTACAACATCCTCATTCAGATAACTCCTTTCTCCTTTTTTTTATAATCTGTTTGAGGAACAAGAAATTAAAGGGCTGAAAACCTCCATTGCTATTCTCCTTCATTTCCTCAGCAATATTAATGAATTGAACATAATTGATTTTCTGTCTCAGAATCTCCTTTAAAACTCTATTTATGACTTGACTGTTTGGAGGTATCCCTATAGTTTGAGTATCTATAGTGTTGCTACTTCAGTTGCTGGCAAACATGAGGAACTTTTTCTCCTCTGTTATTCCAAATTTTATATCATACTCAACCCAAATCTATGGCTAGAAATGTTAGAACAAGGAATGAAAAGAACAGGATTTTTTTCTGAGAAAATTCTTGTGTGTAATTCCCAAAAGACATTCTTGGAGCTTTTTAGTAAACTGAGTTGGGGTGATTCCACTTCAAAAAAGAATTTGAAATGAAATGAACGCTAAAGAAATCTAGATAGTATAGGAAAAAAAAAGATCACTACCACAAATTTTTATACAGGCCCCAATTCAGCAAAACTTCTTGCACATGCCCAAACTCCCAGATTCATTAAGCTCTCAGTGACGTGTGTCATTTTTAATTCCACATTCACAGGGTGTAGAGTCTCTTGTATGAACAATGGAGATTTTTAAACTATGACTGACAAATGCACAAAGCCACAGGACCTGAGGAAGAATGTTTAGTAGGAAATCTTAAAATGTCTCACATTAGACCCAAGCACACATCAGAGACAACCAAGGGATGCATTCCCTCCAGAAATGAGACAGGAACACAATGGCATCACTGGGCAGGAAGCTGATCCCACAGTTATGTAGGACTGAGATACAAGAAACTGCACTACTGCTTTGCAAGGAAATGGTTTGGACACACCCAAATTTGCCAGAAACCTTCCCAGACAGCTTTAAGAGTCATGTGACCATATATACTCAACAACAAATATAAAACTATATATTGCAGTTTCACATTTACTGCCAGTTTTTCACCTTCCATAAATACAATTATTTATGTCTCAAGAAGCTGGAGATCTAATTTTCAAAGGAAACATCCAACATTTTGACCTGAGGAAAGATGATACAGCTCTGGGACTCCACTCTCGAAGTGCAGCATTGCACTGGAAAACCAGGGCAGAGACAGGACAACCTTTATGGAAAAGATAGAATTATTCAGGCCAGCACTTGTGAGAGATGTGATTGGAAGCCATCACCCAGAGATCATTGCCATGTGGCACCACTGGTGAGACAGCACAGGCACGAAGTGACTGCTGTAAACTGGGAGAGGAAAACTAAACAGGAGTAAACACGAGTTCATCCAAGAACATAAAGCATGGGAAGGGAAAGGCTCCATAAAACCAGCAGCTCCTCTCCAGGCACAGCCTCCAGAGCAGCCCAGGCCCTGCTGACAGCCCAACGTGTTTTCTCCCCTTTATTTACAGGGCAGTTTGTCTCTCTGGATGATTACAGTAACGAAAGGTTAAGCCTGTGTGATCACCAGAGGGTCACTGTGACAAAGAGTTAAACTCTGTGGCTCTGTCAGTCACTCTGAAAGGCTGAAGAGTTATGAGGACATTGCACTGGAAAAACAGCCAACATGGAGCACTAAGATACCACCCAACAAGCCATAACGAGAAACAGCTTTTTAGTTTTAATTAAAAGCACAACAAAATGTTTTTTCATGTCTCATTCATTTGTTTGTTGTTGTTATAGAATCAAAACACAAGATTTTTCCTTTTAATGAAAAACAGAAGCTCTTTAACCCTCTCTCCTCCTTATTTATAGACACGTAAAAGCTTGGAAAAGTGGCTTTTGTAATGGCGCCAGCACAAATCTCCACGTTTGCTGCAATTCTGATTCACACAGTATTTGGTAAAAGCAGAAAGCAAATTACTGCCCTGAATATTTCAAGTCCCTGATGAGTTGTTAACTAGTGTTAACACTTGATGAACATGTTTACAGGTAGCCTGGCCAAACCCAGCAACTGGAAACATGTCAGAGCTGTCACTTGTGCCTTTTTCTCCTGGAGAGATAAGCGGAACTAATGAATTAACTGGTCATAGAGGAGACAAGTAACAACTTCCAAAATGTTTGTCTGCAAAATAGACCAAAGCCACCTAAACCAAACCAGCTTCAGTGGCTCCAGCTGCTTCAGAAAGCCCCAGTGGATGAAAGGCAGAGACAAGACCTTTGAGGAACCTGGATATGAGCTCTACCAAATCTGCCAACACAGCAAGCTCAAAGATGGACAGCACAGTGTAATTTCAATAACATTCCTGTTCCATTATCCTGGGGAACAGGATGTTACCATCTGAACTAGTCCCTCATTAATTAAGTCTGGACAGGAGAGATTGGTCGGAGCAGATGCTCACGTAGGAGGAAATCTTGAAGGCACCCTGTGAATCTGCATGTGCAGCCTTCTACCTTTGTATTTCATGAGTCACTTCTTATTTCTTCTTCTGGATCCTTCTCAAAACGGGTCAGAAACAAAAAACAAACCAAAAAAAAAGGCAAAATGGCAGTGGCAGAGACTAAAGAAAAACATTAAAAAGAAAAAAATTGGAAGAGGACGTCCCTCTCAGCGTGCAGCCAGGGCTGTTCCCTGGGAGGGACAACCATGCCTTAAAGAGCTGATTTTCCTCCTTCTTTTCCAGGAGACTCTGAAGCCAAAACACAATGCTTGGAGGCCAGCTCACTCACTCCACCAAATCCCTCCGGTGCTGCAGGCACTGCAGCTCAGGATGAGCCTGGCCCAACATCTGCACTTGGGAGGCAGAGCAGGGACAGAAGGGAACAGCTCCTCACTGACTCTCCAGAGGGGAAATGCATCAATTAAACCCCAAGGGTGACAGAGAATTCCCATGTGCCAGTAGGATGACAAAACTGAGGAAAAAATATTTGAAATTAATGATTATCAATCTTCTCCACCCACCCCAACTGATTATTCCTGCAGTAGAGTTGGAAATGCTTTATGGAGGATATATGCTGTTGATACTGTTTACTCAGCACCGAATAAAGTTCTCAAATGCTTCAAAACCTGATTTGTATTAGAAATACATAAATTCCTATCTGATTCAGGCATTCATCACCTGCATATTCTCCTGAATATTTCAATTTAATCTGGTTTGAATGCAGATCATTGACATTCTGTTCCAACACTGCCTGTAAACACCACACTCTATTTTGCTCAAAGCACACTAAATAATCTCTGACTTCACTGGAAGTGTCCAGAAAAAATTTAGCACTATTAATCATCTGAAACTGTTTACAGACATGTTTGGACAATGAATGCAGAAGATCAGGACTAAAGATTATTTTTAGCTGTTATTGTCCAATTATATTTTTTTTCATACAAACCATTGAAGAACAGGTTTGAATAGTCTCAGAAACCTCTATTAAAACACAACAGTCAGTTGCAAACAGTTCAAAATAAATGCATCATTTAACAGCTAGAATAGCTGAAATACCAACTTGCAATAGAGAGCAACAGATAAGTATTTGCCTGAAGGGTTCAGACAGTTTAATTCTCTTTTATTACCAACAAAACAGAAAAGAAAGCTAGCTGAGAATTTTGCAGGAAAAGATGTGCTTTTGCTTTGAAGGAAGGGATTATTTTTAACCATTGCACCTCCTGGCTGAAGGGGGGACAGCATCAGTACCTGCTCCTGGGCCTTGAGCTCGTGGCGCTGGAGCCTCCTCTGAGCATCGTAGACCTGCCCACGGTAATTCTCCACCTCGTCCTGCAAGGCCTGCAACAACAGCAAGGGAGGCAGAACACACCTGAGAGACATGGCACCCAGCAAAACCTCCAGCCACATCCTCCACCTGCTGGGGCAGGGAGGGGAGCACTGTGAGTGCAGCTGAACTCCCTGCTCAGACATGACAGAGGCACTCTGGCCACTCAGAAAAGTTACTTTGTACAGGTGGGACCATTGACTGAACAAGAGTAGTTACATCTTAAAAGTCCTGTCTTATTAAAGGCTACTCATCCTAAAAAAATATTATTTTTATATCTTCTTATGGACCATTCATCCTAAAAATGTAATAAATACCCTCAAAGGTTGGAAGTTAAATGGAAATATTGCAACATTTGCAAATGTCCCAGGTTTTTGTTGCCATCCTATCTGCACAACCTGAGCTTCCTAGGATCAGTTTTGCAGTGTACCAACAGTTTTTTTTCTTTAAGCCAGAATAATCCTCTCTCTGGAAAACAATGTCTGGAATTTGGAGTGGAAATGTATTCCATATTACTGAAGTGGGATGCTGGCCGAGATGAGGGGCTCCCCTCCTGCCCTGTAGTCAAATCTAGCATGTGATCTACAAACGAAGTATAAATAGCAATAAATAAGAGGAATATTATGACTGTGTCACTTTACCACAATTACCCAATCTTTATTTAGTTCAGAAGTAATCACTCCTAAACCAAGCTCATAAAATGCATCGACAAATTTATTTTGTCATGATTGTTCTCTTTATATATTTATTTTTATTCCAGCAGTCACTCAGAGCCTTGATCTTTTTGTTACATGCTTAACAAAGGAACAGTGTGCCCCAAGGAACTGATAGTCTGTGTTATTTCTAACAGATACACACCAAACAAACAATACAAAGTTTCAAAGATTTTTTTGTTTGTTTTGAAAGTTTCCTCCTCATTGTTGGATGTTTGAATACATGCTTAACATTTACTTACACATTTACTAAAAGCTTAGTGATGTTGTCAGCTTGAATAAAGGCATTGTTAACTGCAAGTGCTGACTCCAAGCAAAGTGCACAATGTGCATGGGGGATTGACACCAGCACAGAGGCGGCTGTGGCTGCAGAAAGGGAATATTTTGAGTTATCTTTTGTATGGCAGGAAATCGGGGCATTGATACCCATCAGTGAAAAGCAGCACGGGGCTGGACCCGGGAGGGGCTCGTGCTGCAAATGCCTCTGAAGGAGCCTCCAGTGCTGCTTTTCAAAAAGCTGAGCTGCACAGAGACCTTCTGCAGAGCACCCTGGAATCGCACAAGCACTAAGGCTGGAAAAGACCTCCCAGATCATGGATCCAGCCTTCGACCAACCCTGCCACGGTCACTAAATCAGATCACGAAATGCCGCCTTCGCCTGTTTTCTGAACACCTCAGGGATGGTGACTCCACCACTTCCTGGGCAGTTCCAGCTCCTGACCACACTGTCAGTGAAGAAATTAATTATTATTAATTATTAATTATTAATATCCAACCTAAACCTCCCTTGGTGCCCTTGCCTTTCCCCTGAGAGGACAGACCAACAACCCCAGGGACTCAGGGAGCTTTGCAGGACCTGCCATATGGTTAATGTTTGCTTCCAGCAGCCCAGGGTACCTGTGCACAACTCAGGATCATTAAAAGTCCTCGTGGTGCAAAGATTTAACAACAAAAATGCCTTGCTCTTTCCCCAGTACTGAAATCCTGCATTCTCCAATAATTTACAGGATAAAATTGCTATTGAGATAAGATAAGAGGACTACTTATGATAGATCTTGCACGCTGTTTTGAAGTGATGCCAGGCATTAACTTTAAAGTCTTAGAGCTGTAAGACTGTTACATGTTCCGATGCCAAAATTGTAACCAGACCCAAGCATGAACTTCAAAATCTGCCCAGGGACTTTTATGCTATCACAGCTTGTGAGAAATGTTGAAATCCAGGCTTTGAATACATAACCCATCTTCAATACTCAACAAGTCTTGCAGTACCAGGAATTTGCATTATTATAATGAAATATATGTGGGAATTAAGTGGGAATTGTAGGCTTTTTGTTTGCTTTTTGTACATCTATCTTGTGAGGTAAAACACAAACAAGCATAAAAGCTAAAATGAGCGATGTAGAAATGCAGTAAGGAGCAGGGTCATTCCATGTATCAGGAAGATCACCAAAAACCCAATTAATGAGACCAAAATCCTGCCATAACCCCAAACTGTCCATTCATAAGCAGCCCAGGATGACTCTCAGGAATATTCCTGGAGCACATTTTGGATAAATTACAAAGCATGACCCATCTTCTCCCGCTCTTTCAGAATCAGATTTTCCAGCCCAAATGGTGAAAAATAAGGAGGGAGGAAACCTCATCACACATCACTCATCCTTCCCTTGTGCTCAAGAGCAAGTTTGACCCTTTCCCAGGACTCTGAAGTTGGCCAAGAGGTGGCATTTAAATGCACAAATGCATGTGAGCACATATGGCTGTGTTTGTGCCAGAGAACAGATCTGCATCACCCCCACCTGCGGGTCCTGAGAGCAAAACTGGACCCAAACTGTTCTGCCCAAAACAGCAACCCCGTGGGGGCAAAGAGAACGGGGGCCTGCTCCCTCCTTCCTCCCCTTCTCCATTTTTACATCTCTTATCTACAACAAACTTCTTCTGCAGAGGATAAAACGAGAGGTTCCTTTAAATCTGAGGGCTTGCAATGCATCTGAAAGTCATTTAATTTGGGAAATTCAGATAACACAGCCTTTGTTAGGTTCACCTACTCTAGACAGTGTTTGCCAGCACGGAGCACACATGTTTTATTTCATTAGGAGAGCAGAAAATGTCTTAAATTTAAATTTAGAAATAAGGTATTTTTACTATAGCATGTAAGTACAGCAAACTAACAACTCTTCCAGTTATCCATCCACCATTTGTCCAAACCAGAATTTATTGTATGAACTCACAGATTTTTCCAATCACATCATAACTGGCTGCTGGCAGGTTTTGTATTGGGATGGCAAAAAAACCAGCTCAGCTAACTCCTTGGATCAATCACAAATACCTTTAACTGGACCCTTTCTGGACTATTCCTGTGCTGCATAAATTCCACGAGTAATTAATGTTCATTTGAGTACTCCAGCTATTCTATCAGCACAATGGCAAAAAAAAGTAAAACCAAAAGTTCAGTGTTTGATCAAAGCCCTGCCAAAATGAAAAAGTAACATCAAAATCTCATGGTTGCTGTAGATTCCTGCATGTGATTAACTCCAAAAACAGCAATTATAAGAACGCAAGTTTGTTGCCTATGATTTTAATTTTCTAGGAGGGATCATGAGAGATGTCATGAATAATGCACCTTTTTGAAGATCACACTGAAAATTCTCTCTGTAGTCAAAAAGCCTCACATGCAGCGGCCAGAGCCTGAATGCTGACGGCAGCTCCTGAAGCTCCCAGAACCTCAAATCTTTCTCTGAATCAGGCAGGAAAGCCTTTGCCACGTACAACGCTCTTAAAAACAGCAGAGGACTTACCCCAGGTACACCCCAGAACATCTCCTGTGTAAAATTCAACAGTGCTTTGCTTTGTTTAGAAATGCAGTTTTTATTCTAAGGCTTCAAAGTGTCACATCTTGCCAAAGAGCAGCAGAGCTTATGATTAATAACTGCTGAGATGAAGAAAAAGGAATTAAAAATAAAAATCTGAGCCAATTTTTAAGCATCAGAGGTTTTTTTTCCCTCTGAACAAAAACCAAAACTTAACTTATTTAGTTAAATTTTTCCAGGTTCGGATGAATTCCCGTCCCTCGGCTGTGCTAAGTTGACTTGCATCACTCTTATAAAGACAATATTATTTTTTTTTTCAGTTAAATGGGCTTTCAAATGCCATGTAAACATGTTTGCTGTTGAATGTCTACACCATACCTGACCTTGGAAGTGCTTTGTGTTGGCCAGAGAACAAAGAAATCAAATGTTTTGCTTTCCAGCCCAGATATCCTACACTTTGAAAAGCTCTTAAAAATGTAAATTAGATAATAAGCTCCACTGCAACAATGTGGGTGAATTACAGCTGGAGAAAGGGAAAACCCATTTGATTTATTTCTAAAAATGGAAAGGATCCTAAAATAAAATCATACTGTTTGGGTCTCACACAGCACCGAGAGGCACGGGAAGGACGGAAGGGAAAAGCAGCGGCTCTGAGAAGAATATTCCAGGCAGATTCTGGGAGCTGGAGAGGAGTTTGTGGATGAGTCCATCCCAGCCCCCGTGATCCAGAGCTGCTGGACACTGACGTGGAAGGAGAAGGGAACCTCCGAGCTGCATTTCTGGGTAGGCATCTTTTATTCCCCCTACTATCCCACTGGGATGGATTATCTGCAGCAAAACCTTTAATGGACTTTATTCCAGACCCAAACGGAGTTTATTCCAGACCCAAATGGAGGTTATTCCAGACCCAAATGGAGGTTATTCCAGACCCAAATGGAGATTATTCCAGACCCAAGGGAGCAGCACACGTGGGGCTGGGCCTGTGAGGCTCCAGGAAAGCTGGGATGGTGCAGGGGATCAGAGGAATTCTGTGCGATACCTGAGGGCAGACTAAGGCTGGGAAAAAAGGTGGTTTAAAAAAACCCAACTTGTAAAGCACAGAGTTTTGACAGGGAGCCCTAAAGAGACAAAAAGGTGCAGTGCTAGCATTCCAAAATCCCTTGTCAAGGCAGGAATTAATGTTTTGGTGTTAGTTACAAGGCTAAATCAACTAAAAGCTGGTAAGAGAAAGAGTTTGAAGAATCCCAGGACCAAGTATAGAATGGGAATGTAGGAAGGATTTGGTCTTTAATATATGAAAACTGATTTGATTATCCTTTAACCACAGGATATTTTTCAAAAGTGTTGGATTCCCCGAAAGAAAATTCAGTTCTGAAGAATTACATAAACAGAAACAATTACAATTCCTAATTTCTTTGTATCGACTGCAACTGTGAAGAAACTATTTACAAAAGTGAGATGTTTTCCTTCTTTAACCTGAAATAATTTCCTATTTTTTGTATCTTCCTGAGAACAGACAAGGCTTGATTCCTGATCCCCTCACATCATTGGGAAGTCACAGATCACAACCATTTATCTCTGCTCTGAGGGTTGAATAAATGTCACTTTCAAAAAAAAGGGAAAATGTCCTAAAAAACATTAAGTATAAATGTGTTTTCACCTTGAAACAGAAAGTGCCAGCAGAAATTTGCTGCTTCTCCCGATCAGATTATGCCAGATAACGTCAGAGTCTTTTTTTACTAGAAATATGTACTTTTTGTTAGCAACTCTGCACATATGGATGTGCATCTGTATCACGAAAAGCCCTTGAAATTTATGACCAGTGCAGAGTAAAGCTACCACTAAAGGTAGTGAGAGTTAGCACTTTTCATCTTCAAAGAATTTTTCAAATGTTACCAAATTAATATAATTAGTTAATGAAAGATGCAGTAATAAAAGCTACCCTAATTACCTACTGTAGTCTTAATTATCTCCTTACTAATGCCCACAGAAGAAGGCTTCCACTTTACATCCTCAAAACATGTGCCAACAATAATTCTGAATACAGGCCTCTCTTCAAGTGCCTTCTAAATTCAAATTACATCCATTGATGTGTTTTCTCTCCTTGTTCATGAGAAGAAAATCTCTGGAACTTTGAGAAAAAAACCCACGTGAATGTTAATAAAAAATAAAGAGAATTTTCTTCCAGAAATACACATGGAAATGTTTTAAAATTTTGTCATTAAACCATTTAATTTTCAAAATCTTTATCTCTCCATGAAGGCAGAATTATGGGCTGTCTGGGCAAAAACTTCTTTACATTAAGTGGTCTCACAATTTAGAGTCAAATACAACTCTATCCAAAGGAAGCAGCCAAGAATCCCATCCAGATTTTAAAAAACAACCATTAATTTTGCTAAAATATTTCACAGAGATAAACAGATTTATCTGGGTTTATTACTACTACAAATAAATTGGGCAAATATATCTGTGAAGATCGTTGATGCAAAGCCAGAGTCAGAGCAAAAGGAGGGTGTTTGAAAAAGTGAAACAGAGATGTCTGAGCCAAATTGCTGGGGCACCCTCAACACTCGCTGGGTTTTCACTGAGCTCTTGCCCGTGACACTGCAAACAAAAACCCCTGTACCAAGTCCTCTCTTGGTTTTGGTGCAAAGCAAAGGAAATCTTCTGGTTTTAACCTAATACATATGTTTGCTGTTCACATATGGCAAAATTCCTTTCTGGTGGGAACTTTTTCGCTGTTGTTGCAACACACTATATATCCAAAAAGTTCCCTTTGATGTTGAACTATTGCTCCACGACTCATTATGCTACTGATTCAATATGAAAGGCAAAATTTCTGCGGTTTCTGTTAAAACAATGGCTTTGTTTTTGCAAACAAAGTTTTCCACAACCTATACGCAGGGGCCAACATTACTGCAAGAGAAAAGAAAATCCATTATTTTACACAGAAATAGTCACGGTGCTTAATAACACGAATTATTTCTCTATCCTATAGGTACATTACAATTGTTATTATGACTGTACAGAAAATTTAGGCTTTATTGCTCCTCAGGAAGAGAAATTAAAATGCCTGAAGCGATATTTGACATCTCCCTTTCCTATTTTACTTTCACTGACCTCCCAGCCTGTTACCGTCAGTCCAGCTCCAGGATCTGGTGAAGCTGGCAACAGCTGTGGAGGGGTGGGGGAAAGGGGAAGACCTGCAAGGGCTGCTCTTCACAGTGTCCTACCATGCAGTGACAGCAAATCTGTGACTCTTCACGCCTAATATTTAATTTTAACCACTAAACACTATTTCATGTAGAGTGAACATGAATTACAACATGGAATCAAAATGCAAATTGGTAATACCTTTGTAAATGTGTCCTTACAAGAGACGGCTGCCCATTTTCTGCTGCCATATGAGAAAAAATAAAAGGTTTTCTTGGTCAGGAATCAAATAAGAGACATAATTTCCAAGGGCACAGAATTCAGCATGAATAACATGAGCTCTCATATACACCAGGGCACATTGGGAAGTTTGGCTCACTTTGCTGACATTTCAAAATGGGAATGGAGATCTTGCAAAATTCTCCAAGCTGGGGGCTTTGCCCACCCCCAGCAGCCAGGCAGCTCCCTGTTCACCGGGCTGTGGCTCCAGAGATTTGCCAGCAGGAGATGCCCCTGGGAAGTCTAACAAATCCTCCCCTTGAGGGACTGTGGGAAAAAAGAAAGAAAGAAGTTCAGGAAGAAAAGGAATAATTTGACTCTAGGAACAGAATCAAGTCTCTCCAGCAGTAGGAGAAAAGAAATTAAAGTAGGTCACTTAACATAAAAGAAAAATATATGCAAACATTTTTCAGTGTGGCAGGCTCTAACATAAGCTATTTTCGTTTTTGACAATTCATAGGCAACAGACTGACTGGCAGCACATTATAAACTTGGGATCATCAGCATTAGCTCCTGAGCAGTCCCATAACACTTCCACCTCCCACTGCATCTGGTGTCTTTTGGGATCACCTGAGCACTGCTAGGATTGCCAACATGCCTATTTTCCCTGCTTTGCTCCTGTAAGATATTGATGTGTTTCAGCACTTTCTGTACATAGCTAGTTGAGACGACCAAAGTTTTAGGATCATTTTCCTGCAAAGTCTTTAGGTCTATTAAAAGGAATTGTTCCCTGGCAGGGTGGGCAGGCACAGGGTGCCCAGAGCAGCTGGGGCTGCCCCTGGATCCCTGGCAGTGTCCAAGGCCAGGCTGGACAGGGCTGGGAGCAGCCTGGGACAGAGGAAGGTGTCCCTGCCCATGGCAGGGGTGGGATAAGATGGGCTTTAAGGTCTATTCCAACCCTAATCTTTTCAAGACTCCCTGATTCTAAGAAACATCCCTAAAATACCTTGATGGCACCAGCAGGGTTATTTGTAGACATAAAATCAGGCAGGGGCTTAAGCGTTTTGCTGAGTCAGGGCTCCACTGCAGGACATTATAAACTCAATTCTTTTGAAAAGCAAAGGATGCCATAAGGTCCTGCAGAGATAACAGTTCAAAGAAAAACAGCAGCATAAATTGTAAAGTCGGGCATTTTTGTCAGGGGGAGCCAAGGAGGGAATTGGTTTTGCTTTGTTTTAGTGGCTCAGGTGACAGGAGGGAAAGGGAGGCAAGGCTCTAAGGCTGTAATAAACTGGCTTTCATCTGCTTTTCTCAACGGGCCACAAAACCCAACAAGCACTTGCCATGTCCAAGCACTGCTCTGTCTGTGACCAGGACACTTCGGGGCTCTTGTGATCAAGTCAATCAAAAGCCTGTCAGCTGGAAGATTTACTGCGATATTTACCTGGAGGATTTTGTAGTTTGCTTTAACACTGCTTCCCCTTTTTCCCAGGCTGCACGAGTGTCATGGTCAAGAGCAGAGCAGGGGCTGCCAAGAGGAGAAAAGCTCTGAACCGTTTCCCCCTTGCACTCGCTGAGGTTTAGGCAGAAACACCAGAGATGCACATTTACCAGATAAAATGAATCTTTTAAACCCAAAGATACCATGACATCCTAAGCATACACTTACGAAGGAAAAGTTCAGAACTCCATTTTAAACCACTTATGAGAGGATTTACCAAGATTCTGCCTCATGTTCGGCTGACGCTTTGTCAAAAACATTTATCACGAAGCTTTTGAAGTTTCTTAGCTCCCCCCAAGTTATTAAAACTTGAACTGCAGAGTTTGTTATCAGCCTCAGAGCACACACAAAATACATCAGGTATTTTTTCAGTCAACCTTTCAGTCTGATTTTGAGGCTCTTATACAAAATACACGATTCCCAATCAGGTTAATGTCTGACAGATAACGCTGAGCGGGAGGAACCGCCGCGCCTGATTGATCCGTGAGACAATTTTCATCTCCTCATTTGCTTTTTATTAAACACTTTGCAATCAAAGGGAACGGCGAGGAGTCTGCCGTTCCCTGAGCAGGTTTCCTGATGTCGGCTTCAACATTTTCGGGCAACTTTTTGAATTTTTGACGCTCTGTCACAAGAACGTCTAAAACGTCCCGCCAGCCATGCCAGTGAAAAACTGCTACCGTGAATACAAGTCAACCAGCAAAACATCTGGTTCTGCTGCTGCTGCACTCCTAACAACAGTTCTGCAAAAACAAACACGATTTGTTTTTGGGGTGGGCCACGATTTCCTGCAATGACTCTGAGAACGCCTGAGTCCTGATAAAGCAGATTTATCAATCACTGGCTGAAGGAGGCAGAGATAAAGCAGATTTATCAATCACGGGCTGAACGAATCTGCTGCTGCCCGGGGCTTCATTCCCAACCAAGTTTACCACCAAACTGCCACTTGAAGTGGGTGTTCAGATGCTTCACACCTGGAGCCAGCCCAGGGGCTCCAGCAGACCCCTGGTGCTCTACAAATGTCTCTTTAAAATGCATTGCTTCTCACAGACACACGAGGACCTGCAAATACAAACATTTCTAACAGGCCTTACAAAGCCTCTTATTTTGTTAGGCTCTTTTAAAACAGAAATATGAAAGGCTCAGATATTTCTAATCAATAGGCCAATCTGATTCCCAGTAAGAATGAAAGAAAAGCTATTTATTTTGTGCAATCAAGTGCTCAGTATTGCTGCAATTCTCCCATTACATAAAATAACACACATTTTCTTGCACACAGGCACACACAAAGAAATCTAATAATGTTTTTTTTACCTTTCAAAGTAACCTTAATCAACAAAATTAACTCGCAAGGCAAACCACTGCTTTTTGAACTGAACAAGAGCGAGCTTGACTCAACTCATGTGAGATGTGAGAGGCAGCAAAGTAATATCTGCTAAAATTATGTCTGGAAGCCATAAATGGGATGATTCTTTACAGGGGAGGATGCACACTTGGAAACTTGGAAATTCTTTTATTCAAAGTCTTTAATGACCTCCAACCCAATTACATTTGCAACAAGACATGACAATGCAGTTGCTCCTATTTAAAAGTATGAGTGAAAACGGAGTATTTTTGAAGCCTGACTCTTTTTTTTTTTTTACTTTCTAATCATGTTGAGATGAAGCTCATTTACTTAAAAAGAAAAAATGAAACAGAACGTCCTCTGCAGCTGGTCAAACAGATTACGAAACTCTAATCTCAGTAGCCTGAGGAAAACCAAAACTGTTTTTCAAGTATCTATTTTATAGAGCATTAGCTTTATACTTTTTAGAAGAGGCATTAACATAACTGATCAGAACATCCCAGAACGTTTCTGATCTAGTTAATCATATGACGTTATGACAGAGATTCTTGCTGTCATAATGCCAATGTTTCTAAACATTTCTAAAATCCTTTAAGTTCTTTTTTTTTTTTCTGAATTAGACATGGAGAAGATCTATTTCAGTTTCTTCAGAAGTTTTTCTGTCCATTTTAGAGCTCTATAAAAGTACTGCAGAATATTTCAGATAGACACACACACACACACACATAGCAAGGAACAATGTCAGGCTCCATGACCTATTTAAATATTTCTAATAGCTTTTTATACAAAACATTTTACTCTAATTCCTGCATAACTCGTTTCTGGGAGTCCTCACCGCTGTATTTCTTTAACTCTGTTGTATTCTTTACAGCTGAACTGGAATCATTGACAAAAAAATCAGAATTTGTGTAGTCTGAATTTACTGGGTTTGTTTCCCTTAAAAGCAATTATTTAAACATTCACATTGCATCTTTTGGTGCTAATAGTTTCTCCAGTACAGGTAAGGATAAGGTGTAATTTATACACAGGTAGCTAGGAAGAGGACGAGAGGGGAAAAACACTCAGCAAAGCTATTGCTGTGCCTCAGATATCGTTTTAGTGGGGTGTCAAGAGCTCTTATCACAGTTGTGGCAAAGCAGATTGATTTCCATTGAGAGCTTTTGGGATTTGTTTGTTTATTTTTTGTTTGTGAGGTTTTTTGTCAAGCCTGTTTCAACCCAGTTTTTAGCTGAAACTCTGCTGTTTCAGAGTGAAGAAATTTCTGCTGTGGCAGGAAGGTTTTACATGAGAATGCACAGGCAGGAGAGGAGCTCAGTCCCACCCATCACAAGTTCTGCTGAGTTACCTGTGACTCTAACAGGTGTCCCCAAGATATCCCCCTGCTTTTTCTTCCCAGGAACACCCACAGGGTCCTGACAAGGCAGCTGAAATATCCCCAAAAGACACAAAAAGCTTTTTAAAAAAATATATGCAAATAGTTCCAAACATTCCTATATGGACAACATTTTTAAAATGCAAAAGAACTAAAAATAAGAAAAAACAGATCAGGTTCTGAAGCATTATGAGTTTCTCATTTGTGCAGCTACACAATAACCTCTCTCAGCCGAACTGCACAGTACTTCATGCATCTCAAACCCTTCCCCTTATCACAACTGAGACAAAAACTGCAGGGAAAGCATGGTATGGCACAATGTGAAAGATCTAAGAATTCCTGTATTGGCAGAGTTGCATAAATCTCAATCCAGTTCAGGATCTGATAGGGAAGCACAAATGAGCTTGGCCTCTGCTGAGATGGAGAAGGGAGATCAGCTGAGTTAGATACACAAATGAGTGCCCAGCAACACCAAACTTGATTTGCAAACACACATTTCCATACAATGGTTAGGAACAGACAGGAACATTGAGTAGAAGTGATGTGTTATTCTAGCAGCAGGAAGAAAACAAACAATACATCAGATAGGAGTCCCTCCTTGGAGCTCAGAGCATGGCTGTGGTCAAAGGTGGTTCCAGGTAGAAAATTAAAACCCACTGATAATATCCAAATGGTTAAAAATCTTCAGTAATTGCTGTTCTACCTTGCTGAATTACAAGTGCAAAACTGGAAAGGACGTGAATGATATTGACATTAGAAACAAAACCAAGAGGAACTGAAATACAGCACATGGAGCTGTTTTCTGGAGCCACAGAGTGATAATACACACCTTGGATTTCTCCTCCCAGCTGCCTGCAGAATCCTGGCTTGGTTCAGTGGTGCAGGTGTTCCTGCAGGTACCTAACATTTGTCAGCCTGAATTTTTATTTATACAGTTCCATTCTGCCCCTGACAGGCTTCTCAGTAAGCAAACAAACTCACTTTTCATGTTCAGTGTTCTTGTTTGTACTTTTACCCTTTCTTACATAACAAACTGGCAGAGAGCAGAGCAGGGAGAGCACCCAGGGCTCCCCTGTGGGTGCAGGGCGTTGGACACTCCTTGTGGGCATCATCCCTCCCTGAGTGAGCACATCCTCTTCCTGGGTGTCCTCCAGGTGACATCCTGGTGTGGGAAGGTGGCTGCAGGGTGGCAAGGGAGCCAGGCTGGCAGCAGGAATGACAAAGCCAAGGAGGAGCACGGTACCACAGGTGGGAGCTCATGGCAGCCCCTGGCACTCATGTGGAAAATGGAAAGAAAACATTACAGCACTTCAGGGTTTAACATATTTTCAGCAATTTCAGTTGAAAAGAGAAATTTCTTCTATTGAAATGAAAATATTGTGCTGCTGAGACAATGACTCTCAGGAGCCTGGATGGACTCAATGATCTCAGAGGTTTTTTCCAACCTTAATGATTCTGTGAGTCTGGACCAGCACCACTGCCCACCTGGCAAGGGAGCAAATGATGTGTTTTCCTAAAGCACAGCATATCTGCATGAAGTTTTAGCACTGCCATGTCCTAACTAATTGTTTCCCTAGAAAAGGGACTGGTTTGTTTTCCCCTGATCTGGTTCTAGAAGAACTTGCATCTGCTCCTTTTTGTATCACAAATGATCTGATCTGTTTTCAGGACACAATGAGTGCTGCTCTGCTTCCTCCCCACACCAGGCTTTATTCCTTTGGGATGATCTGAAGTGTGAGACAGCAAACCCCAGGGCAAAACTGAGCTGGGACTTCCTGGCAAATCTCAAGAGGGAAGTGAACAGGGCATTGCATGTTTTGTCTTCTAAGGCCAACATGGCCTTGTTTGAAATCCATGATCTCATGCCATGCTGGGCCAGGAAAACGGCATATCCAGGGCACAGGTTTCCAGCATAAAACACAAGTGAGGTGATCTGATGTGACTCTATTCACCTGCCAACAGCCCTGGCAGAAAAATAAACAGGTTCTGGGGATGAGCTGCTGCTGGAGGCAAAGCAGGAACCATTAGAAGAGCTGCCCTGACCTGTGAGGAACTGGTGTTTTTGCTTTGAACTTCAGCAGATCTTAATGAACTCTTCATAACTGGCAATCCGGGGTTTTCACTGATGATTTATTTCTCTGGAGGTGCCAAACGCAGGAGACAAATTCAACACTGGAAATACAGATGGTGGGTCTCACAGCTGGCTGTGCAGGCTGGTGAAGGCAGTTCCAACACCACTGCAGGTCACTCTGAGTTGTGTCAGGAATTAGATTTGTACATGAAGGTGCAGCAGTGCTGAAGAATTTGGTTTTGTAATTATTAAAACATGTTGATTTAATTGAAGTTATTGACTTCAGTATGGTGAAGGCTTAAACTAAAAATAAGCAGAGACAGTTTTAGTAACAGAAGAAGTTAAAAAGTGGTCATGTCCTCCTCCTTACTTGGAGCAGTAAGGTTTGGGTTGTGCTTGATTCATCCCTGCTTTACTGCTCTTCCACTCCTCTGTTATCTGGCTGTTTTGGAGGGGATGCTGCCAAGAAGTTCATTTAAAGCCCTGAATTTTATCCTGTAGGCAACACTTATTTCAGTTTCCTGAGAGTAAATTTCATAGACAGACCCCTGAAGAAGAAAACAGGTGAACTCTCTTTGCCCCATAAATCAGTCAGGCTTCCTGAAGAGGCCAAAGATATAAAACTACAGATGCCTGCACAGAAGCACTTCAGAAAAAGCTTCAGCCTTGAGGCTCACAGTCTTCCCCACAAGCCTCAAGTCCTCAGTCTTCCCCATGGACGTTTTCAAGGGTCAACAAATGAAATATTTACTGTCTCAGATCCTGCTCATCAGTGAATCGAGACATGATGGTGCACAAACCAGCAGCGATGAACTGCTCCCAGGAAAGGCATCCCACTCTCCAATGCAGGATGGAGGATGGACATGAAATGCATATCCACATGCAACAGGCTCGAAGGATAAAGTACATTTTCAATAAAACTAATCTAGTTTTCCATCTTATTATACACACCTGTGCTGTATGAACACACAGAGGCAAGTCCACTGGGCTGAAAGGCAACGAGGTGTCCAAACAGAAAATGTTCACTGTACAAATTTTAGTGGGAAAAGGAGCAGAGTACAACACACAGAACAGACTTTCTCCTGCTTCTGGACTCCAGTGCTATTTTGGCTGCCAACAGTACACAGAATTTCCACTGAAGGGCAAGTCAAACCAATTTCCCTGAGGATGGAGGCATCCGAAAACTCGCTGAGGTTATTCCATTAGTGCCTACGCGTTCTCTAAGCGGATGAGCAGCTTCACTTTGAATCCATGTCAAACCACAAGGACTGGCTGATAATAACACTCAATTAAAATGATCTCGTCCCTCTAGAAGGAACTGGCTAACAGCTGCACCTCACCTCTTCTAGGCGGGCACAACGGGCGATTGACGCCGCCAGGAAACGGGATAGGCTCGTACCGAGGAGCCCACAGGCCAGCTTTGGTGACAGGGTTTGTAGGTTTAACCTCTTACCCAAATCTCTGAGATGAAAAAGCCACTTCTGCTGAGCACACTTTCTGAGAGAAAGTCAGAGCTAGAGCTGGCAAACACCGGGCTGAGCTAATTAGACAGGTGTTTTAAAAAACCCCAAACTTTACGCTCAACACGTATTTGGACTTTTTGATGTCGTACCTGGTGCTGTTTCACACCACTGGGGCTCCAGAGAAAGGCAGAAACTGTGCCCCTGCTCGGCTCTGGGGGTGAGTTTACCATCTGATCTGCTGAATACACAGATAAAAGTCGCCGCAGACTTTTTTCCCCTTTCAAGTGCAGCCCTGTAACTTGGAAAGTTCTTTTATTCCCAACTCTGCTGACGCAAGAAAGTGGCAGGAATATGGCAGCTTTGGCTGCTTTCCTTTTGTAGCTCTTTGTAAGTAATCTTTTAATGCTAACAAAACAATAGGTATTTTCATTTGGGATGGAAAAAACATTCCAGTTATATAAAATTAAGGCAATGCCTTTCAAAAAGTCTAAGAGTGCTACTGACCACTTGATTCTTCTCCTACCCTGCCTTTAAATATTGGTAAATAGTTACCATGCACAGGTATCAGATTCTCCAGGTTTCTCTTGTTACACTTAAGGAAAGCCCAACTATTATGAAAATGGTGAAATTTAACATAGATATTTCTATTTCCCCGTGATCTGCCATTCAAAAGTGTTAGCCAGTCATTTTTTAAAAAACACTCTTGATATTTGATCTTCTTGAGTTTCAGTTACATATAAAGCTGGAGAGCCAGCAGAAAATTCTAAGTGGAATCCGAAGATTTCTAAAGTCCACACTCATTTTGGCAGGAGCATTTTAATGCACAAAGCTGAAAAGGATTTCAGTGACTCTGTCCTGCTGAAACCCCTGGAGCAGCCAGCACCACGACTAGCACAAAACCAAAAGCAACCCACAGCAGGACATACAGCTCTGCAAAAAAAGGGATGTGGACACAAATGCTGGTGTAGGCACAGTGGGATCAGCCAGGACAACCCGGTGCTGTTCCAGCTGGCCCCGGGGATGAGCCACGCCGCCAGAGAGATCTCTCAGGGGAAAGAGCTGCTGATAACAGAGCAGGCCCACATCCCAAAGCCCTGCTGGCCAAACCCTGCAGCTCGCCTCGCTGAGCCAGGCTTTAAACCCCTCACTGCAGCGCTGGAAGCATCTGTGGCCCAGGCAAGGTCTGCTCTCTCGCCGGCACCCTTCTGCTGGTGCACGCCGTGCCTCACACAGATTGTGTTTCCACCTCCACGCTGGAGGAGCCCTGCAGCCAAGGCTGTTCCAGGAGCAGGGAAGGAGGCTGCGTTCCAGGAACTCACTGGAACTGGAACAAAGCACAGCCCTTGGAAAGCCCACACAGCCCTGTGCACAGACTGTTTTACAGATGCCCTGTCTTTGGACGGCATTAGACACTTGTTTTTATCTTCATCTTTTTTTTTTTTTTTTTCCCCTCTCCAGTAAAGTCTCAGACTTTGGAGCACTGGCTCTTCCTCCTGGGCATTCTGCCTCCTAACTCCTGGGTATCTCCCCAGCTCTGTCTTTTTTAAGCACCACTTTCTCCTCCACAGAAAAGTCCTTCTGCTCTTTGGAGAGAAAAACGTCTTTGAAATGCAGCAGTAAACTCTGAGCATCACAGCAGCCTTAAAAAAGCTGATTTCCATTTTCTTACAACCTAGTTCTAAACCTTGTCTGCCCTTCTTTACAAACTGCGTGGGCTTATATCAGTATTACTTAATGCTTCCTAATAAGAGTGTTTTGTCTGCATCTTTTTCATTAGCCAGGATCCCTCTCAGGGTTACTACTCCTGTCTTGTCAATTAAAAGTAGTGAATTTTATGGCTGGTTTTGAATTTTTCTTTACCCATTTTTCCAGTGCAAAATTAGTGTAGTCCACATTAATAAGAGAAAGACAGTTTAGCTGTATATGACTTCATATTTTATTCTGCATTTATAGAATCTTTAACTCCATAATTTGGAGACAGGTGGCATCCCTTCTGGGGCTAACAAAGAATAAAAAGGACTTCATGCAGCAAAGTGCCTTCTGGAGGGAAAATAAAACATTGAGGACAATAATGATAATGTAGGAAAAAGTAAAAATACCAACTTTGAAACCTGTCAGATAAATCTGGACTGCAGTTCAGAGGAAAAGACAGGCACTAGCTCTAGTCTTTTATAGAACTTGTAAGTCTGATTTTGCTGTTGGCCATGGTAAGTTCTTCAATGTGTTGAGACATGAAAAGTTGAGAAAAATGCCAGAGTGCAAAGTTTGCTGCAGGAAAAAAAAAGATGACTCAATTCTTTGTCTCACAAAGCATGTCAAAGATATTATAAAGTACTTACAGATGCTCAGCCACTCAGATTGCCTGGCTGGCCAAACATCTGAAACCCTGTAATTTTGAAGAGAAGGTACTATGCTTCAGACAATGAAATAATTTCTGTGGCAGCAGAAAAAAAGTGATGGCTTTGAAAGGAAGAGTTTTTAAAATCAGAATTTCAGTCGTGATCAATAGCTATATAAGCTTAACATGAAAGAAAGTCAGCCTATTTTAATTATCATTTATATTGAATGTGTCAATACAGGCTTTTAAAGATAACCAGGTAATGGAATCATGAGACTGAGCTGAAGCAAGAGTTGAAAACCTCAAGGCTAAACCCTAATTTTTCTAACAGACAAGTTTGTGTGAAACTACTATTTACATCAACAAAGACTGTGAAAAGCAGGTGCCTCAAAGTTTGGACCCCAAGAAACAGAGAAAGCAAAGCCATAAAAGACCTGCAGATTTAATTTATCTATTCTTTTGGAAGACATGACTTGCTCTGCTGATCAAACAGAATATAGGAAGTTATGAGCAAGATAAAGTCATTTGCCTGGTAAATTTTAAGGTCTGCTTTCCAATGCTGAAGCACCAGTGCTGGTGCCTTGTAATTCCCTGCTAATAAAAGACTCTGCAGAGTTATGAGTGTTATTACAGGCTAAAGTCAGTGACAAAGAAGTAACAATCCATGAAAAAGCACTCCATGTATTTAACATCAAGATGGTCCCTTACAAGTCTTCCTTTCACCATGCCAAATGGTTCATCACGGTAATGTTCAGGCACAAAGGCAATTAGAAGGACTGGAAGTCCCTCAGGAGGACTTTGTGCCACGCACATCTCCGCGGCTCTGCGGCGCCTGGCACGGCTGAGGCCACAGGACCACCACCAGCACTGGGCCATGCTCTCACCAGATGCCTTACAACACTTGAGCCAGTGCCAACAGTGAAATGCTGACCTCCTTTTTACAGGCACTGCTGGCTAAAAGAAAAATCAAAAAAACCCAAAAAACCCCCTTCATCCAAGTTAAAATAGAAAATGCAACAAAATAGCCTTAAAATCTTATCCATAACATGGGTCTCCTGACAAAATTTATTCTGAGCTAGTGGTTGAGGTTGTAGGAGTTCATTCTGCCACCTCAGTGTATCCTGGGGAATAAAGCAAGTCAAGAATCCCTTACCAAAAAGCCTTTGACACAATATATGTCTTTACCCTAAGTTTTAGATTTTCATTTAGAGTTTACACTAAGCTTTCAGGGTTTTTTTCCCCTAATTAATGTCCTCTGTGCTATCACTTAGACAAGGTCACAGCCTTCTGAACCACCAGTCATTACAGTCTTAATTTCTACCTTTGCCACAAACCCTGGGTGAAGTCAAGGCTTTGCCCTCTTCTGTCTCACTTTTAAAACAGGACTAAAAATGCTTCTTCTCCAGATCAGGGCAGCTTAAGTTGGGTGCTCTCAGATGCCTCTCCTTCTTTAATAAACACTAATTAAGGGCATTTAAACAACTTAGATTTACCTTTGCTTGGGACTTTAAAACAAATAAATTAGAATTATTTATTTCTTACCAACTCCAACCCTGGCTCTGGCAGAGTGCAATGCTGGTGCTCCAAAAGGTGTTTTGAGGACAAAAAACTAAATACCTCTGCAGGGCTGCAGTCACTCAGTTAATGTTACCAGAGACCTAATGTGCTTTTCCTTTTAATAAAGAATATTATTCATAGCTACCAGTGGAATTTGCTAATAGACATGGCTGATGATGAAATAGAACTACACGCAAAATTAGTTTGTGCATCAAAGTTTTAAAAACACAGGTTTTTTTTGATAGAGAAATTTAGTATTTTTAGTAGTTGCAGGGGGGAATTTCACTGTGTTGATAAAAATCCTCAGTACTTTACAGAGGAAAACCTCCTTTGGCTCCAAGATACAGCAGCATTTAACAAACATAGAATACAGGAATACTCAATGCCCACAAAGGCCCAGACAATTTAAACCCCAAAATTTTTCCCTTTGTTCTGCTATGACTATAAAACACTTTGACTTTTTTTCCCCCTCTCAACAATTTTAAACATAACAAAGAGAAACAACTGTTTCAAAATTTTTCACATGAAGGGGAACATTATTATAGGCCATTCTTTCCTAGAAATCTTTTAAGTCTTATTTATTAACAGAATTAATCTGATCATAAGCTGGCTGACATACAAAGTGTTGAAACATGTCATCTTCCCACCATGCTTTGCTAATGAAATTTTGGTGTTAATTCAGGGATTTAACAGAATCCTAGAATCTGTAACAGGAATCAAACAACAATTGTGGTTCATCTGGCAAAAAAAGCATCATTTTGCCCCTTTTCTGTTGTGGGTTTGTCACTGTATGCTCTCCATCATCCGCTTCTTTCCAGAATCTACTTTTTGATGTGGAGTCACTTGGCCATCAGCTTCAGCATTAAAATGCTCTGAACATGTTTTGCAGTTCCAATCCCAGGAAATGTTTTGTACTTTCAATCCCAGGATCCAAAAGGATTTCATAAAAAACTAAACAACTAAGCCTAAACAACCAAGGCTGGGATTTCATAAATAACCTCAAGGTATCTCTATGATGCCACTAACTTCTTGTTCTGCCCAGTCCAGTAACCAAAAGCAGCAGAGAAGTTTGGTAAATGTTCTGACCATGGGAATTATCAAGCTCCAGGCTGCTGTGGGTAGATCACTGGAAGGATGCAAGAAACATAATTAAAAAAAAAAAAAAAAAGTTTACCCCACACTTCAGTGGCCAGGGAAGTTCCTGCACAGATGCACAGACACTCCCAGTTCAGTGCTCAGCCCCTTTACTGGAGAACTCCAATCCCAGTCTGGAGCATCACAAAGGGGTACCAGACAGGGCACCTCAGGCAGATTTTCCAAAGATCTGCAGGGCATTAACACAGCTCTGATCCCATCTGGTCCTGGGGCCCGAGGCAGTGAGCCCAGCTGAGGCACAGCGCAGTGACCAAGTGAGCTCTGCTCTTTGTCCCCTCAGCCCCAGCTCAGTGTCCTTGGGCTCTGCCCCAAAGAATTCAACTCCTGCTAAGCCCAACCCCTGCAAGGCCACCTCGTGGCACTGAGGGTGAGCTGGGTTTTGGGGTCAGACCTCAGCTGCTTTGGGCTCTGCCAGCAGACATTGCTGCTCCCTGGCACCCAGAGTGGGCACCCCACGAGCCACAGTGATGCCTGGGGAGGCTGACTGGGAACAGAGACTGGGGAGAATAAAAGGATAAAAAGGGATTTATTGCAAGGATCCAGCTTGGGCAGTGCAGGAACCCCTTGGGGCTGCACCCAAGTCAAACCCACAAATGGGCACAAAATGGATCCCGGGCACGAGGCCTCACACTTTGATAGGTTTGGGTCCATCAGCAGATTGGAGTGAATTGTCCAATTCCAGCTGCAGGTGATGAAGCTCCATCCTCCTTGTTCCCTCTCTTCCTTCACTGTTGTTTCCACTCTTGGGGCTAAAATTTGTCCTTGGTGCCCAGCTGGAAAGGAATTGTTTTGTCTCCCTGCTCTGTGCAGAGCTCCCCAACCCTGAATATGAAACCCAGAGCTGCACACTGAACCAGCACAGAATCTGAAAAATAGAAAAGCTAAAACTTAAGGCATCAACAGGAGAGGAACGTGATGAGCCAAAGGTTTATCCTGATTTTAGGAGTGATGACAAGGCTGACCTGCCCTTAGGCCAGACCAGCATGGCCTAACACAGCGTGCCAAGGCCTTCAAGCACTTGTCTCAAACTGACCCAAACTGAGGCCTTCATCAAACTGGGTTTTTAGGCTGTCAAAAGAAGCAAAACATTCTTGAAAGTCTCATTTATTCTTTCTGACTAATATTTAAGATACTACCTTAAAAAATATTGAGTTGAAGGAGATGGATGCAATTGTGCAATAATAACAAATCAGAGATCTTTTACTAGCAAAAAGAGTCAGGAATTTGAATTAACATCAAAATCATGTATTATGGCATCCACATCTGGATATCACTTTACTGCCTAAATCCAAAACTTCTCTGAGAGCCAGTTGGTTTCTGTAAAAATGTATTTCTCCCTTTGAAAGGAAATAATAATTGGAAGGTCTTACAGGAAGCCACCCCATACCAATAGAGGAAATTGCAATCTGTTCCTCAATGTTAGTTTAAATCAATGTTATATTTAGCAAAGGCTGTTTTTTAATGATAGTATTTTCAATAGCTTTTACTACACTAAGTCTCCTCAAAGGCTTACATTATATTAAGTATTGCTTTGTTTGTAGAATGTTTCTTTAATCATCCCTCAAGGTCTTCAGCTTACCCTAGGTTAGATGCTGTTCCCCATCTCCAGGACATCCAGGACTCCATTTTTACCAAAACTTTTTTTTTTTTTTTTTTTTTTCCCCCGGCTAA
>VXBQ01009096.1:93721-126106 GCA_013400175.1 Phainopepla nitens | reverse complement strand
TTTGCCCCAGGCTAATAAAAAGCAAAGTATTTCTGCATATGCTTGCCTAGAAATATGTGTGGTTCTTAAAAATACAGAGTGATCAAATATTAAAACCACCTTTTTCTGTTTCCAGAAGTATACACAGCATTTTAGCTTCCTAGGAATTTTCTGCTTGGGTATCTGGATTTCAGTAAATTTCCATTAAATCAGTGGTTTCAAAGGAAGATTTTTTCTTTTAAGTACAGTATTAATGATACTAAACAAAATTCAAGAACTCCAAGCAAAACAACTCCTCCAATTTCTTCTCCAAGTTGACAAAATCTTTTAAAACATACTCCCAGCACCAGTGCTAAAACTTCCCTGGGACACTGCTCGGAAATCCTGTGCCGAATTTCCCTGTGGTTTTTATGGATTTCATTACATTGCGAGGTAATAACATCAAAATGAAGTTTATAATAGATTTACATGCAGGAGGATTTCATACCCCCTATAATCATTAGTGCTCAAAAATTGGTGTGGCCAACAGCTGAATTATTCCATTGAATGTAACTTAAGAGAATCCAGAAATTCAAGAGTAGAGTTTGCACCAGAAGAAAAATGCTGCCTAAGAGTCTAAACCATGTTTTTCCAACATGTCACTCAAAAAGGCACCATGATAACTTGAATTACAGCGTATTTCTGACTCTGTGGAGGATGATTTCACTGTCATGGGGTTTCTGCAGATCTTGGTGGACCACTGGAAAAGTGAACAACAAACAGTCCATGTTCCTAAGGGGTAAAACTCCACCTGCACCTGAAAATAATGTGATTCACCTGTGTTCTATTTGCAGAGCCTGGTGATAAAATAACCTACCTATGGTCATTCCATCTGCATAACAGATTAGAGCCAATACTTTTATAGTTACACCTTTCAGAGTACAAAAAGAAAGAGAACTAGAAAGATGCAAGTGTTTGACTGCCGCGGGTGGATTGGATTTGCCAAATCCAGGCGTTTTGTGCAGGCACAGGATCAGCTGGAGGAAAGGGAGCCTGAGTCATCAGCTCCATCAAAGGCGAGGTCTGGGGACGTCTGGGTGAGCTCTGTGCAAACAGGAACCGTCCCTGCATTCAGAACTTTTAATTACCCTCACCCAGGCAGCAGCACCAGCGACTGAAATCCCCAGATTACCTTGATTGCTCTGTCATTATCTGTCACCAGCTGCTGCTTCTCATCCTCCAACTTCTGGGCAACTTCCCGGAGCCGCTGCTCGGCCACAAGCTGCTGCCGGCTGCTCTCCTCTGACAGGGAGGAAATGGTTGTCTTCAGTGCAGCTATCTCCTGAAAAGAAAGCAGAATGTTAAAGCTCCCCTCAATAAAAGACATGTATTTTGCACGTTTTTTTTACATAAACGTGACATTGGCAAGCTCTGCGGTGCGAGCTGGATGTTTGAAATCAGCACACTGCACACTAGCAGGGCATGGAATTCCATGCAGAGAAAAGGAATGGAGCGAGGCTGTAAATGACAAGAATCGCTGAACACAAAATACTTGGAAGTGTTTTCCACTGTGACATTCCAAAATATTTACTCATGAGAACAGAGCACATCTGTGATCTTCAAACTGGAGCCTGTTCCCCGTCTTGCACCGCTCTGGAAGCAGGAGTGTGAGTTTACACTGGGATGGTGCTGCTCCTTTTCCAGGGGGATATTGTACACTTGATACTGCTGAGAAGAAAAACGCCCACATTCACGCACTGGACTGAAATTTAAACCTGACAGTGAAATTTCTGAGCTGCTGCTGAAAGGAGCAGATTTTGCTGAGCAATACAGTGAGGCCCTGACTCCACATCCATGACCTTCACCTACACCTTTTAGGTGATTCACTTGTCATTTGTTGAATTGTATTTGTTTTACCTTTTTCATCACTGGGAAAGTCATAACTAACCCTGATCCTTCAGGCATATTTACAGAATTTTATACCGACATGTCATCACCCAGCAAAGCACTTAAACATGTGGGAGAGTCATTGACTTTAATGTATATATTCAAGCTTAAGGTTAAGCTGCTGTAGCAGCATATTATAAAATAATTCTAAAAGCACTTTAGCACACAGGCAGTTCAGGGAGAGACTATCAGGGTGCTTAGACTCCACCAGGCCTCCTCACTGGCAGAGAAACATTTATCTATATTAATTACATGGTTATTTAGGAAAAAAAAAAAAGTTAAAAGTTAAAAGAACCCTAATAATAGGCCAGGACTAGTGTAAGAATGCAGGTACTCAAATCACTGGTACAAGAGGAAAAGCCTGATTAAAACTCTGTAGTAAATTTATTTCTCTTTACCTACCTGAAGAGCGCAGGAAGTAACACAAATTATGTGTAAAACCTACTTTTGTATTTCTGTATTGCTTTTCTAAAAAACAAATACATATTTCAAAAGATAATACCCATCAAAAGGAAGGGTTTTTGAGACCAATGTGCCACAGTTTAGAGATAATCTGGATAGGGAGCAACTCTTTAGCCAGGATTAAGCAGTGTCTCTGGGTTTGCAGTTTAGGTAGTTGTTTAGAAGACAGATAATTTGCAGAAATCTGGTTTTACCAGGTGTGTAATGTGCTCGAGAAAGCAGAAGAAAGCAATGGATTATATAAATTATTAAGATAACAACTTGAAGCCAAGCAAAACTACAGCATTTTGAGCACGTCCCATACTGTCATTTTAAAAAGAAAACAAAGTAGCAAACTCCTCAATAAAACACAAACCTGAGATTTAAAGCTTTCCTGGGTTGAGACCCTGCTCTAGCACATCAGTTCTGAAACGCAAGCAAGGAAATTTCAGCAGGAATCGATGAAGAAAGATCTGCTTTGTGCAGTACTGTCCCGAGCAAAAATTTCTATTTACTTTGTACAAACTTCAGAGGAAATTTCTTGAAATATCTCCTCTGTGTGGGTGTTAAAAGTGAATGTTCCAAGAGGCCACAGAGAGCAAGACTGGACAGATGTTGTCAGCAAGGCGACCACAAGAAAAGTTGCGATCGACCGATTATTAACAGTGAGCTACAAAAAACCCCAAACCCAACCATGTCCAAGTAACTTGGGGGATTTGATTTAAACCCACACAAGTAAAGAAATTCAGACACCAGAGTGAAACGATTTTATTGAGCCAAACAGCCCTGAGAGATGATGGATGTGTTGTGTCTGCCCCAGAAAGTGCTGAGGAACTGGGTCCAGCTCTTCCCAGCAAAATGTCCCAGCTACAGCAAAGCCACCTTAATAAAAACATGTCCCCAGATCTTGAGACTACTCTGCAGGCCAAGAAATGTCAGTCTGACAAAATTTATTATGACATTTAGGTTAAAGAGTTCTCACCTTGCCCTACACTACCTACGTGTTCCCGCTGCAACAATTAAAGCAATTTCCCTCCTCCCTTGTTTAAAAATTCAGAAATGCTTCAATTATTCCAACTGTCTTTAACAGAGGGACCAAGAACCATTTTTGTAGTGACATTGGATTGTGTCTGGCATGGAGAGGATGCCTTGATTCCACCCATATGTGGGTGACAATGACAAAAGGTAAAACCGAGGTAGCAGTGGAAGGGATCTCTTCCTTCAGGTCTGACATGAATTAAATGTTATTTTTTGAGCCTTAATCATTTCCTGGTTTTCAGGTTCAGATAGAAAGATAAAAGAAAGAAAAGGGTTTTTTTGTTGTTGTGTGTTTCTTTCTTCCTTTATAAATAAGGCTCTCAAAAATTTAAAAATTACTAATTTGAAATTACTGGAAAGGTATTTAGAAAAGAGAACATTCTCTCTGATTTACCATGGAATTGGTGAGGGTGGAATGGAGCAGTTTAAACAAGTATCACCCAGGGCTGCTTGTTCAGGACCAGCCCAGCCAGGTTTTAAGTATC
Source organism: Phainopepla nitens (assembly GCA_013400175.1). Classification (NCBI taxonomy): domain Eukaryota; kingdom Metazoa; phylum Chordata; class Aves; order Passeriformes; family Bombycillidae; genus Phainopepla; species Phainopepla nitens. The sequence continues at coordinate 122,237 of VXBQ01009096.1, read as the reverse complement.
TCCAAGGATGGAGATACAGATACAGCATCTCTGTATGCAAGTACATGTGTAAAAATACAAAAGTTAGATTTTAGAAACAGAATACAGGACATATTTACCAAAGATTCTGATAAAGCAGGGTAAAAAAGTGACAGCCAATAAATGTCACCAAAACAACTGAAGTCACAATTTTGGACAAGTTTTCAGAGAATAAGACTCAAAGGAGCTGAAAAGCTGAAATCAAGAGTTTCAAATGTCTTGGTAAAACAATAAAGTTTGCAGTTTCTTGTTATTGTCTCGCTGGTCACTTCTGTCTAGTTTCAAGGCTGCTAAATCCTTCTTTGTAGTATTTTATTGATTTTAAAAAACTATTATTGGACTACTGGCTGCAAACACACTTTGCAATGCAAGGCAGACATTCTGCTGTGTCTGGGAGCAGCAAGGAGAACAACACCTCTGCACAAATCCTTGTGGCAATTTTCTTCTTATTAAAAGCTTAACTTCTGGTTGCATCTCCATCATTTTTCACACTTCAGTACTACCTGTCAGTCAAACTGAAAGCTGAAGTATGCAAAAATCATCCAGCCTTACCATTTTTAAGTGTATATGTAAATTCAACACTCATTTTCATCTTTTCAGTTCTCTGAAGACCAAAAACTCAAGTCAAAACCAGTCTGCCCCCCGGACACCGACATTCCTCAAGGTGCTGTTTTGGGCAGAAATGCAGAACTGGTGGGGATCAGTGATAAATTGATGAAGAAACCTTGGGTGACACCACCTTTAACATGAAATGCAAGTCCTGGCTGTGCAACTGCTCCTGACTCTATGAGATGTGCTGGCTGATGGAGCACCTCACCTTCCTTCCCCCTGGCTGAAGGAGGACTCAGTCCTCCGGGGTCCTCAGGAGATGAAAAAGAGGAGATTCAGAACTCAATAAAAAACCCCTGTATTTTCCAGCTTAATGCATTGGTTTTTTTTTAGTTAAAATCTGCAAGAAGACACTGCATGTTTGATTTGGTAATGGGTTATGACTTCTCTTGGCTGTCAAGACCAGAAGCAACTCAACATTTCATTGAGTTCCCAAGTGGAACAGGTTCACCTGAGCTGCCTGCTGGCCACCTACCTGCGAGGACCTGGCCAGTTTGTGGCTGAACTCCTCCTCTGTCTGCCTCAGCTGCCTGCTGGCCTGGAACACACACAGAGAGAGCCTGGTTAGCTCACACACAGGGTGCAGCTCACACACAGAGTGCAGCTCACACACAGGGTGCAGCTCACACACAGGACTTTAGCTCACACACAGGACGTGCACAGACACTTTGCCACCAGGCCTGGCCTGGCACCTCCTCCCCGTGCCCATCGCTGCCCCGTGCCAGCCCCACGCCCTTCTGTGGCAGCCAAGAAACCGCCAGGGCTGCCCTTTGATCTCGGGCCAACTATTCATCACTTAAAAGAGGGGAGAAATTGTACCTCTGCTGCCAATTATTAGAAAAACATAAAGAGTTCGGCGGGGGGGGGGGGCAGGGGAAGGAGGAAACACACATAAACGAGTTTATCAGGATGGATTTGTTTCTGAAGAGAGGGGAAGAAATGAGCAGAAAGTCCCAGGCAATGTGACACGGGGGACGCAGCTTCACCTCTCAGTTCTGTGTTTCCAGCTGTCCTTTGTCCCATTGCTCGTCCCTTCCTAGGGAAAGGTGGGGATTACACTGAAAATCCACCCAAGATGCAGCTGAAGCAGCTTGGACATACAGCTCTTTCCTTACCCCAGCTTTGTTTCCACAACTCGAAGCTAAAGAATAAACCAAACTGAAACAAGGCTGCTTGGTCATATCAGAATCCAACCAGCAAGTATTTCTATAACCCCAGGAAAAACAGCTTTTAAGGCTTTTTTTTTCCTCAAATAATTTAATTTCAGAAATAATTTTATAATAGTGATATAAATTAAAAAAAAATGCAATTTCATTTCAGGAGAGAAACCTGATTTGTATTTTTCTTGCAGAAACCAGCCCAGCCCAGCCCCACCACGCTGTCCTCAGGTGAACTGCTCAGCGCTCTCGTCTTCTTGGCTCTCAAACTTGAGGACAGGTGTCTAAGACAAATATTTTCTTAGGGGGGACAGAACATCACACAGCTGAGTTCTGAAGCAAATTTAAGCTGATTAAGTTTTCAAAATCTATCTGACCTCCTGCTCCAACCTTTGATCTGTCATCCTTAGTTTTACAGCACCGCATCGGCGCCCCAACGCCAGCCCCTCTTTGGGGGACCAAAAACACCCACGGGGCCCCCAAAGCCTCTGAACGCTGCGTGCATCCACTCAGGCTCCTCTTCTGCCAACAGCAGGGATTTCAGGCAGGCAGAGAACCTCATTGATTTTACTGGGCTATAAATCCAGGAGCTTAGAGCCGCGGAGCGTTTGCAGCTCGTCATGGCAGGGCTGGAATCATCCTGGGCAATCCGGGCAGCTCTGTAAGGTGCAGCTCAGCCTAAGAATATTACAGCCAGTTCAAAGTAATCCTAAACTTTACATGAAATTGCAATTTCAGATCCTCGATCCCTTCAAATTCCAAAATTATGACACATATGGATGTCTCCACCTTGTTCTTGGTACTAAGGGATCTACTAAAAAAAGTTATCAAAACCTATTATCAAATTTGTGCATCATTTTTGAAATAACATTATAGCTTGGTTTTGTTACAAAGAGAGATAATGGCAACACACATTGGTTTGAACCAGCATCTAGAAGAATTCTGGAACCCCAGACAAATTTAATTTCACTTTTTCTCCATTTATCACTCAAAAATGAACCACAAACACTAAGGGCCCATGGTGGGGGGGCATAAATAAAAGGAGTGGTGACACAGCACCAGTTATCCCAGGGAGCTCTGTCCATGCTCTGCTTCTCCTTGCACTCGGGCTGACCCACGTTAACACTCATTCCATTGTACTGCAGCTCAGTTTCAGATGACGTTTTACCACCACTGCATGTCATAAAGTGACTGAAACTGCCAGTTTATCTTTAGAGAAAAAAAGTAAAAAATAAATTACAGCAATGGCATAAACTACTGTTACTCCCAGAAAGGGAGAGGGGCTCGTCAGCAAGGCACTGCACAGATCATGTTACAGCTGCTCTCGCTCAACTTGCCTGGGGTAAAAGTCCTCGTCTTTCATAGAAGCAGCTTTATAACCTCTTGAACCCACAGAAGAAATCCCAATAAATAATAAAAAACCACTCATGAGTTCCATAAACAAATTAGAATTTGTTTGTTCACACTGAGTGGAATCAGGCTGACCTCTGAGAGACAGGACGGAGGGGATCCAAAAGAAAGATACTCCAAATTTCAGGGTTTTATTTGTAACCAAAGGCAAAGAATGGATATCCTACCAGTTTACTTAAAAGGAATTGCAACATTTTATTTTATAATGGCTTTAACAACTTCCAGTTAGCAAAATATTTATAAGCTTTGTCTCCCAGTCACTAACAAACCATAAATTCATGCATTTTCTTCCAGTCTCAAACATCTGAGGGGTCTGAATTTCAGAGGTACTGAGCTCCCAGAGCTTCCCCTGGAGATGGCACAGAGCACAGAGAGATGGGCTCTGATTGTCTGCAAGTGCTTATATTTGCCCTGTGGCACTAAGAACTATGGAAACTCCCTGCCAGGACCCTTACAGCAAGGCTGGAGAGGGACTTTTCACAAGGGCAGGTAGTGATAGGAAAAGGGGGAATGGTTTCCCACTGATGGAGGGCTGGGTTGGATGGGACAGTGGGCAGGAATTGTTCCCTGGGAGGGTGGGCAGGCCCTGGCACAGGGTGCCCAGAGCACCTGGGGCTGCCCCTGGATCCCTGGCAGTGCCCAAGGCCAGGCTGGACATTGGGGCTGGGACANNNNAGGGGTCCCTGGGACAGTGGGAGGGGTCCCTGGGACAGTGGGAGGGGTCCCTGGGACAGTGGGAGGGGTCCCTGCCATGGCAGGGGTGGGATGGGATGATCTTTAAGGTTCCTCCAACCCAAACCATTCCACAGTTCTGTGGCTCCTGCTGACTTCAGCTTTTCCCTGGGGTCTGTAACACCCAGCAGCTCTTGCATCATCAGCAACCACAGGAGCAGCTCTGATGAAGGCACAGGCCACAATTTACAGCACTGAAAAGATCCAGCTCATGGGGCTGCCTGGGCACCCTCTTTTCCACTGCCATCTTTTAAGTGCAGAAATATGAAGCTTCTCCTTTCTTAAAACCTGCAACTAAAACTAATTTAGTACCTCTTTACACAGGCTGCTGCTTTGCAACCAAGGGAGACAGAAACCACCTTCCCTGGGGCAGAGGTAGCACTGCACACACAAAAAAATGCCTTTTTACTCTTTTTTTGTTTAAAACAATGGGTGAATACACACAGAGCGGTGTACAGGAATATCAGGGGGATTTATATGACATCTATCCTGGTAAATGAGAAGGTTCACACTGGCCTGGTGCATGCACCCAGCAGCTTCCTGGGCTCCTTTTCCAACTGGTTGCTGGGTGCATGTGCTGGAGGAAGCACGAGCTGTTTCTGAATTATTTTAAGGGCATTCCCTCCCTTTCAGGTTAGGTGCTATTTCAGAAACATAATGAATAAGAATCCAAATGGAAGGTGAACATTTGGAGGGTCAGCCAGTGTTCATTAAAGTCAAGCTCTTTTTATAGCAATGGGCAGCGCTGCAAATAGAGTTAATGGTCTGAAACCAGTTTTCCGTGGGTGAGAGGTGGCTGCTGAAATTCCCACTTGGCAGAAGCTTGTCAGAAATATCAATTGGAATATCCATTTTTAAAATGAATATGGTTTAAACTGGATAAGCTGCAGAGGAATTTCACTGATTCAAAAACAAACTCCTATTTAGTTTCACAGTTAATACATATTTAGCTAAAATTATCTGATTATGACAATTTTACATGCAGTTATTTTATATTACGGAGGACTTTTGCATTAAAAAGATTATGTCCTTGTTGCAGTTAATTGGTTTTAAAAACCAACTATAATTCTTTAACAAGCCTTTAAGCATCGTATTGTGGTTGCTGAGCAAAACTGCATCGAATTCAACAAAACATTTCACGTAAAAATGAAAACAGTTATTAGCACTCCAGATGTGGTGTCTGAATTAATGGATGCTCTTCTAACACAGCCCCATTTTCACTTTCTCCTTTCATGAAACAGAACAGCATCAGTAAAAGAGCACAGGATCTACAACAGGACCCCATCACAAAAGCACACTGTGTCCTACCATAATTACCAAGTACTCAGAAGCTGGTTTGAAGGTCTGAGGTCTAGCAGAGGGAACTTTTAATTCCAGTTCCACTCGATGGAGCAGATGCCCTAAACAGCCCCCAGCTCACTCCTGGCTCCATCTGCTCCAGCTGCCCCTGGGGCTGGCAGCCACGGGGACAATTCCATCCTCCAGCAACATCCATGGAGGCATTTGGGATGTGCTGGATATTTACCAGAAATTAATCTGCTCAGAATCCTTGGAACACTACAAATCTGAGCACTGTGTTAGATAATGAGGGAAAATCCTTCCCTGGGAGGGTGGGCAGGCCCTGGCACAGGTGCCCAGAGCAGCTGGGGCTGCCCCTGGATCCCTGGCAGTGCCCAGGCCAGGCTGGACACTGGGCTTGGGACACCCTGGGACAAGGGAAGGTGTCCCTGCCATGGCAGGGGTGGCACTGGGTGAGTTTTAAGGCCCCTTCCACCCCAAACAATCAGGGTTTAGTGAAGGGCTTGGCAGTGCTGGGTTTATGGCTGGACTCGATGACCTTAGAGGTCTTTTCCAACCTAAATAATTGCACAGTTCTCTATCTTCCAGCTTTGGAAACAGCTCTCATAGCTAGACTTTATATATCTATATTTCTATATATATATTTATATATATACACACACAACACCATATTCACTGATAGAGAAGCAGCATGTATAAGAACTTTTCTGTTTAGGGTAGTAGCTATGAAAGAACCATTTTTCAAAATGCCTTCAACTAGCTAAAAGTGGCCATCCATAAGCTGATCCTCCATAATTAGTTAGATAAAAGTGTAAGCAAACTTAAAAAAAATATAAGAAGAAGAAGAAAAAAAGGAGGCAAAAATCAAAGGGTGGGGGAAGAAGAAGAAAGAAAACTTGCTCCAGGGAAGAAGCAACTGTTCTCTGATGTGCAGCAAGGAATTTAACATCAAAGAACTAATGTAAATGGGGCCCATTTACCTCAAAAACAACACACCACTCCACATTCTGGAATATTTCTATTTTAAGTTTGACAGCATTATGCCTTGTACCAAAATTCAAGATTGTGTAATTTGATAGATGTCAGAAGAAAACGACCTTCAGAATGGCTAATGGTGGCAATCTTTGTTATTAAGTATGTTAAAACTCTCTGTGCNCTGGACTCGATGACCTTAGAGGTCTTTTCCAACCTAAATAATTGCACAGTTCTCTATCTTCCAGCTTTGGAAACAGCTCTCATAGCTAGACTTTATATATCTATATTTCTATATATATATTTATATATATACACACACAACACCATATTCACTGATAGAGAAGCAGCATGTATAAGAACTTTTCTGTTTAGGGTAGTAGCTATGAAAGAACCATTTTTCAAAATGCCTTCAACTAGCTAAAAGTGGCCATCCATAAGCTGATCCTCCATAATTAGTTAGATAAAAGTGTAAGCAAACTTAAAAAAAATATAAGAAGAAGAAGAAAAAAAGGAGGCAAAAATCAAAGGGTGGGGGAAGAAGAAGAAAGAAAACTTGCTCCAGGGAAGAAGCAACTGTTCTCTGATGTGCAGCAAGGAATTTAACATCAAAGAACTAATGTAAATGGGGCCCATTTACCTCAAAAACAACACACCACTCCACATTCTGGAATATTTCTATTTTAAGTTTGACAGCATTATGCCTTGTACCAAAATTCAAGATTGTGTAATTTGATAGATGTCAGAAGAAAACGACCTTCAGAATGGCTAATGGTGGCAATCTTTGTTATTAAGTATGTTAAAACTCTCTGTGCAATATCTGTTTAAACTTCAGAGATCAGCAGATCACCTTTAAAGTTCATCTGATTGTACATAAAAATTCCATTTTGACTCAAAGCCTGAAACATGCATTTTCCTTATGTGCCTCTAACGCTGACAGTGGGTGACTTCCTCCACCCAACTCCTGCTCTTTCTCCTGCTCTCCCCACCAATCAGACAAAAATGAAAGCTGGATCTCTGTTCAGCAGTGAAAATAGCACACCAGTTCAAATATGTAATCTGAACCACCCAAAAGACCATTAAAAATAGTTGAATACCCAAAATGATGTTAACAGAATAATTAGTCAAGCACCAAATGACTTCAAGGGTTTTGAAAATGAATGATAGAAATCCCAAAATCCTATTAATATTCTATTTTACATTTCACTTTTGGAGGTCTACAAATCTTTTCCTTTTTATTTTTTTTCATTAAACATACATCTTTAGGAGAAAAAACCCTCTCATTCATGTGTGAAGTACTTTTCACTGGGAAAAACCCAAGAATGAATAGAAATGACTTTGACAGTACCTGCACAGAGAATTGCCTTTCTGCAGCACGTTGCAGTTCTGTGCTTAATGGGGGCCCACTGAGAAACTGCTTCTGCAAACTGTGCCTTAGGAAAACTCCAAATTCCAGACTTCTCATTTAAACCAACACAGTCTTTCTAACAATTCTGAAATTATGCAGAGCAATTAAATTCTAAACTCTCCCAGAAAGTCTTCTGTGGGACTCCAGCTGCAGGGTGGCTGATGCCCAAGTTACACCAGGACACAATTATTACCCTCATCTAAATGGATTTACTGAGCATCTAAATATTCTCCAGCATCACTAATGCTGATTTCCAGTCAATATTGCTCTCAGCCAGACCCATTACTTAAATAAAACTAAACTGGCCTAAAACACAAGCCTTGCATACAAGAGAAGGATTTAAAACCAGGTGAACAGCCTGGCTCTGCCACATGCAATTGTTTAATGCCTGAACCAGCCTTTACAGAAAACAGCCCTGGTGAGTGCAGAGGCACTAAAAGGGCTGGCAGAGAACTGGGTTCAATCTGAACCTGTTCTGGGACATTTTGCCAAAAGATTGCTGGGTGTGATAAGCTCTGGGCTGGGATCATGGACAGCCCAGGCAAAGATGGCTGATTTTCTTGTGATTTACTATCATCACTCATCTGTGAGGTGATGCTGGTGAAATCAGTGTGGTGTTTGGTGGTGACAGAGATTCCTGCACACGAAGGGATTCAAATGATCATCACAGATGTCACTGCTCCTCCTCTGCCATCCATCACACCGGGCAGCTGGGGTCGAGATTTCTCATTATCTTCCCATTCACACCAACTCGGGGGTCAGGTTTTATATTTGTATTTAAATCATATTTAATATATGATTTATAATGATTTATGATTTATAATCGGGCACAACTTTTCCCACAGCTTCAAGCTCAAATGAGATGGAATAAACCTGCTGAGGATGGGGAGACTGCAACACTCTCCACTTTAGGGTCCCTAAACCACAAATACATTCCTGGATTACCATTTTAATATTTTCTGCTTTTCTTCTGCCAAAACTAAACAAATATGGTTATTTAAACTGAGTTGTATCAAAAGTGCTGGCATGTTCTTTTTCAGAGCTTTAACACAGCAAACGTGCTCTCAGGAATCATTTGAGCTCTGACAAGCTGCCTTTGTCCCTGAGGGGCAGGCACCTCACTCCCCTCATGAGCTCGGGCTCTCCCCACCCTGACATAAAGAAGTTTCCAGAATCCCTCAGGCCCAGACGGTGCTGGTACCCACACAGCTGGCACCCAGCAAAACCACGAGGGGACAGGCCGTGAAACATCTCTGAAGATGCAAGTCAAAGCTAAAGCTTCCTCCACACATAGGAGTCCCACGATGTGACACTGACCCACGACTTAACTCAGTTAAAGACTTTCATCTGAGCTTTACAAAACACGATTCTTTCAGAACTTGGAGATTTCCGAGACATGGGCACTTTATCATTATTTATCAGCTAAATTCACACATCTTCATTTTTGCCAAGGAGAGATTTTAAGGCTCCTGAAAAAATTTATAAAGGGATAAGAATGAAGTTTTTAGAACTGCTGTTTTAAGTTGAATTTTGTGGCAAGAACAAGCATTTATTAAGAAGACAATGAGTAGAAAAACATTCTATGTATGTAACATTTTAAGACATGTATGTACCATTTTAAGGATCTTTGCTATTAAATAGAAGAAAAATTCGGAACAAAGGACAAGCTCTGTACTCCTGAATTAACTTGGTATCACTAAATTACCTCTGTCACTAAATTAACTCGGCATCACTAAGTAAACTCGGGATTTTCAAGTTACATCATCAGACAGGAGCCCAACAAAAGTTAAGCTTCTACAGTTGGAAAGACTGACACTGAAAGTACGACCAAATCCCCCAACAAATCTATGATCTGCAGCCATCAGTGCTGCTTAGCAAGATTACGTTGGATTATTTTTGTAGTTTTAAATACAACAAAGGTTCCCCAAAAGAGCGACAAGTTCCCGGAGCCAGAGCACGTCACTGAGCCGAGGAGAAACTTCCCCAGTCCAGCAAGGGCCCAATTAAAAACAAAATGGAATATATTGCTCCATCATCAAAGCAATTAAAAACATAAATAAGGCATTGCAAGACTCTTAACATTCCCAGTGTTTAATTATTTATCTGTTCTCCGTCCTGCAGCTGTAGGTCAGAATTAACTCCTCTGAACTAAATACAGGAGAACTCTTCTGGGGATTTGTACCTTATTCATTTTCAAGCAAACATTCAAATTCATTTCAAATTCACACAAGAACTGCAACAGTTTCACCTAAATCAGATTTTCTACAAGTTAAACACCCCTCCTACACTCAGATGTGATTGTGAAACTACTTTGATCTCTGTTCCCAAATTTATTGCTCTGTGTAATCCATGACAAAATATAATGTGATTTACTGTATCTCTATATGACAGCCCAGCAGCTGACAGAACTTAATAATTTAGCATAAGAAAAAAACCCTTCTGGCACCAAAATACACAAATCATAATTGAGGCACTTTAGTATCACGTTACAATGGAGCACATGCAGACTGATCATAAGAACTTCAAAACAATTAGAATTCTTTCTCACCCATTTAATGAAGGTGGGTTTTACTCCGTGACATGTTCTGCAGCTGTAAGCAAGTCATTTCAGAGCACTTTTCTTTCTTCATATTAATGACTCTGAAGGACTAATAACATTGTTTTACCCCTTCCCTATTTCCCAAACACTCCTTCTCCTCCAAAAAGAAGAAGAAAAAAGCCACCTGCAGCTTTTCTCTATTATAATGATATGAAGAAAGAGCAAATGAGTGTAAACAATGTCTTCAAATCGTGCCAGTATTTAAATACACAATTGTTATGTTTTACATTAGTTTGGTCTTGATCACTGAACATTTTTTTCTAAATAAAGCTATCTGGAAATCTGTTTTTTTATTGCGCTGATCCAAGCAGGAATGAGATGGACAGGTTCCATGGGCACCTTCTGCAGTGGCTTGTGCTGACCCTGGGGTTTGGGGGACTTGAGAAAGTCTTTGTGCAACTGATGCATCACCCCAGAAACTTCCAAGCAGAGTAAGAATGTGGAGCTCGTGGATACAGGAGGATTTTCTACTTCTAATTCCAGGAACAAACACCAGTTTCTGTTGTCTGCACAACCAAAGCCACAGAGGAGCCCCAGTGAAAGCAGCAGTGATGGCTGCAGGGACCCAGGAGCAGGGAATTCCTCCTGGCACACCTGAGCAGCAACCCAGGCCCCTCAGGACTTCTGAACAAATCTAAGAATGAACTGGCTGAGTTGTGACAATACAAAAATCCACCAGTAATCTCACATTACAGTCAGCAGCCCGCTGGAAAACAGCCAAAGCTTTCCAAATATTATCACCAACCCAGGAATGTAAGGATAAGTAAAATTGGTAAATTAGAGAAAACTGGGCCTACAAGCAATCAGCCTTTTCCAAGGTTTTGGGAAAAAAAGGCAGAGAATGAGGTCATGATTCAACTGGGCTTTTAAAAATACTTAACAAAGCTGAAATAATAAGCAATTGTGCATTACAAGATAAAGTCCGTGTGTTACAGGTTGTTTGGAGAGTGAAGAAAGGCTCGGGAAACAATTGAAAAAATAATTAAAACAGTTGTTCTGCCACTGGCAAAACCTCAGCATTCACCTTATCCACCATGCCCATGACTTTGTGAGTCTTGATCTCATGAATTCACTCCAAGGATCAAACCTGGAAGCTCAGGGACTGAGAAGAGGCAGCGTGTGCCCAGGGGCTGCAGGACGGGGAGGGGTGTTGGGCACACGCTTGGAAAAGAAAGAGGAGACAGAGACAACAAAAACCCCACCTGTGAATGCTTCTTCAACAGATATTTTAGACTGATACCAGTTGGTTAAAAACCCAGCAAGCCCTAAGAACCCCTGGCAAACTTCTCCAACAACTACCCAGCTATAATTGATACGACAGGACATGAGGAAAGTGTGCTGAAAGATGGGCCACATGATCGAGCTCTAATTTTAATCATATCAGTCCTTGCCCTGCTGAAAGCCATCTTTTTAATTCCACATTTTGTCATAATTCATCATGTCTTGTCTGGTTCTCATTTCTTAACTGCACTGATTCAATCCTTTTCATTTTTAACCCTGTGGTGCTATGTGTGGATGCAAATAATGGTGCTTGATCTGCCTTCAGGCATTAATGAAGATATTAAAAAGTGAGCCTGTTGCTCATGGGTGCACATTTTTTTTCCCACACTGACAGTTATACCAACTTCTCCTGGCTTCTGACTCTGGGACCAGATTTATAAATACAGCTGATGAGCAGAAATTTGACCTGCTGTTTTCTGGATTGTTTTTTCTGAGTTTTTATATTTTTTTTGTTTTTGAAGGAGATGGGAGCAGAGTAACTCTGTGAATAACTGCAGCTCTTGTTTTGAAACATCTCCAGCAGGGAGAGTGCCATAAATTGTGTTTGGTCCTATCTGAGTGAAATATCCCTGAGATGATTCTACCATCTTTTCCTTCATGTTTGGCTCTGTTGATTGAAGACTCTTCCAAATGGTTCCCCTGAGGGATGATGCAATTCCTGTGACCACGTTCCTGGTCCACCATCATCCTGCTTTTTCTTTGGATGATCAGATGGAGCAGTGCAAGAAGGGACACACTACAGAGGAAACTGGTTTTAGAAGGATTTGTTGAAAGGTACTATCAAGCCAGATTAAATAATCTGCATTTTTTTCTGCTAATATACATTAAAAATATGTCCTCTTTGTGAAATACATTTCTTCTTGATCTTTTAGCATTGTGTTTTGCTGTTACTTGATCTTTTGGCACCACATTTCTGGTTTTGCTAGATTTTCTCCCACAAAGCCAAATGTGTTACACTCATTTTTATTAATATTAGTTGGTGAATCGCTATCACTGTGTCAGAAATGTTCAAGAACAAAATGTAATTTAATGCACACGGGCTATACAAAACAAAAACAATAAAAATAATATTACTGCTCTGTAACAGAGAGATAATATCAGAGACAATCGTTCTTGGATTATAATGAAAAAAAAATAAGAGACTTGGGAAACATCCAACTCCTCTTGGTAAGAATTGGAGGCTCTTTAAATTCTTCATAGCTGGGGCCTAAACTAAATAATTGATGTAATAGACTCAAAACAGGTTTAAAAAAATGGCACATCTACAACTGGTAGGGATCCTGCCTGCATTCAGCAGGGACACAAACAGGTCTGCATTACAATTAGACACAATTTAATGAGATCATTACACTTGGGAGGAATACACTCCACATTTGATGGCTGACCTGTTTGCCCCCATGTAAATAACCAGGGAATCACTGCAGTGAGTGTGAAAACAGCTCCTCTGAGTGCTCCCACAAACAGAGTTATCTGCAAGTGTGGCTTCAGTCTCCAAGGTAATGAAGTGAAAGGTGTCAGATCAAAGGTTCCATCACACCCATCATCACAGTTCTCAGAAGGTCTCAGGGACAAAGAAGGAACCTTTTTTGGTCTTAATGAAATGTGGAGTTGGCAGAAAAGAAGCAGAGCTGGAGAGACAAGACTCAGAAATGGGAACTCATGGGAGGCACAAGATGCTGTATTTTAGGAGCAGAAGTAACTGCTTAGGGGAAACTCAATACTTTTAATCAAGTATCTCTTGGAGCATCTTTCATCTCAGAAGATGTCATATTCCTTCCCTTCATCTTCTATGTCTTTGCCAGTGCTGAACAGAGTGACATCATCTGCAACAGTGCCAGAACAGATACTGTGAATCACAGATATTCCTGCATATGCAGCATGAAAATATGCCCAGGCAGTTACATCCAGCTGGGCTGTTCTAGGGCTGTGCTGGGTGAGGAATTCATCCAGCATCACGGAGCCTGATGCTGAAGGAGGGACTGAAATGTTCCCTAGGACACACTATCAGTACCTTATTTGCACATTATGTGCAAGATGTTGCTCAGAAAATAAGTATCCATCTACAGGACATTGTCTGAAGAGTTTTGAAAAGGGCCCCATTACAAAAACATTGTATTGCAACAAAACTGTTACATAGAACAATTATTCCTAATTAAGGAAGTGGTCACTTAGAGAGTGCCCTTAACTTTAAGGTCCCTGAGTATCTGGGTTTTATGTGGGCTTTACAGCAGATAGAGGTGGAGTGATTGTTCCAGGTATAAACTGTAAACATCAGATTTGATCTTAAATCACAGAAATCTCAGAGTACAACCAACATCAACATTATTAAAGTCTACACGCAGGATCTCTATGGCTCTGGCCAGGTTTTATGCCACCTTGGTGTCCCATCTCTCCAGAGGGAACCACTTCACAGCTTCCTTCCATCAAGGAAGGAACAATTACAGCCCCAAAAGTAAAGTGTTTTACTCATTTTTGTTTTTTTTTTTTTTTTTGACTACAGCTTTGTCCTATAATCAAATATCATGTGTGTTCAGCACAGTCAATACACAAAAATGTAAATTACTTCTCCACAAGAAAAGCAGCACTGAAAGAGAATTAGATGTTCCTGGAACCTGCATAAACCTTTAACAGAATGAGTCAAAATATGTATTTAAATATAGAAAAGAAGTCAATAAAAAGCTAAATGTTGAAAATTATTTAGAGAGAAAAAAAAACCCCATCATCATCTTCTCCCACTCCAGTTTACTCATGTGTGCTGCTCAAAGGGAGCTTTTTTACGAGATATTTTCAGTGTTCCAAGGTTGCTTCCTTTGAGCATTGTTAGCCTGTCCACTGCTCTGCTCTGCTTGCTGAATGCTCATTTCCTCTGCCAAGAAAATCCCACAGAACGCTACAAACGGCGGCGGCGGCCAAGCCCCACATCTGCACACACTCAGACTTTGTCTCCTGCCTTCGGCCATTCCTGGCAAAGCTGGAACTGCTCCGAGCTCTGAGCACTCCCCTGCACCTGGCCCAGCAGTGCCCAGCCCCAGGGGCTGCCGATGCCACCTGGAGCACACCTGGCCCTGCCCCAAGCAGAGCCCAGCTCCAGGCTGTGTGTCCCCAGCATCCAGCAACCATGGCATGGCTGGGGCTGGGGGGACCCAAAACCCACCCAGTGCCACCCCTGCCATGGCAGGGACCCCTCCCCCTGCCCCAGGCTGCTCCCAGCCCTGCCCAGCCTGGCCTTGGGCACTGCCAGGGATCCAGGGGCAGCCCCAGCTGCTCTGGGCACCTGTGCCAGGGCCCTCCCAGGGAAGGATTCCTTCCTAATGGGGCGAAACTCTTTGCAGAAAAATGATCCTAAAACTTCTGTCAGCTCGACCAGGTATGTACAGAAAGTGCTGAAAACACATCAATATCTTCCAGGAGCAAAGCAGGAAGAAACATGCACAGCCCTAGCAGTGTCCCAGGAATCTCCAACAGACTGGAATCACCAACCCCAACAAACCCCAAAGTGCTGAGGGAGTGCTCAGGAACTGACATTACAATAAACAATGTCCCAGCCTTAAAGCTGAGATTTTTAAGCAACAGAAAATTAAAGACCTCAATAAATCATGTGTCCCTAAATACCACAAAGCTGTCTACAAACACCAAGAAATATTTAAGTGCTCAGTGTGCCTGTAATGAAGGCTCTTCCTTCCTTCCCCTGTCTCTGCCCCTCACTCTTCTCCTTATCCCCCCGGCAGGATGATGGGGAGGGCAATACCAAAATCCTGGATCTTCTTTACCCATTTGCAGTTCTGTTTTCCTTGTCACTGAAGTATGAATCATTCCTTTTGTATTTCCTCAAGTTCACGTTAACAACAGTCCACAATGACACAAAGCAATCCACACAGAAATCAACATTATTCCCAGAGCAGATCACAGAGGAATGAGATCCCTCACTTGAGAATGGACTGACCTTCAGAAAATGTGGCCAGTCAGATGTTCCACGCCTAAACTGTGAAATTCAGCTTCCCATTGGATTTTTAAGCAATCTTCACAGAATTGGCACCAAAAAAAAGCAAATTTAGAGAACAAACTTTTCTCCCATATTGTCCTAAATTTCCAGGTAACAAGATCTGGTAGGAAATATTTTCATAAACAAGTTTCAAGGCTCATGCTGCAATTAAGATGCTTTTCCCCCCTCTTGGATAAAATCATCTTCATCAGGGTTCTGTGGACTAGGATCAAGACTTGAACTAAATTAGTTGAAACTGCTACTTGTGAGCTTTAAATGGAGTTTGCCCTCTAAGCTACTTCGAGTTTTGGATTTTGTGGCTAATTTCCACAGTTCTACAATTGCAAGGCAGAAACGAAACAGAATGGAGATTTGAAGGTAATGCCAGGTATTTTCACATGTCTGTGAAAGACTTTTCAACAGAGATACTTTTTTTCTTTTCCCCTCCTATCTTTTACTCAACATGTGCTCTTCAGATTAGGGTTAAAATAGGGAAGTAGGTTAAAGAAAAAAAATACAATAGCAGTTAATAGAGCTTCAAATTAGCAAACTTTTTGAAAAATAGAAAAAAAATCCAACAAATTAAAGAAAACCAGTATTTCTGACAGAAATGACAATTCAAGACTATTAGAGATATTGCCCTATGAAGGATTATTTGTAACTTTAATTTGAGGATGTAAAGAAGTTAACTTTTCTTTTGCTATACTACACATGTAAAAAAAGATCAAAGAAAGAAAAGAATTGAGATTCAAATTCCATTTTTAAGCAAAAATGACAATGTCTTCCTGAGTTAAAATTAATCCTTTAATGATGAATTTCAAAGGTTTAAATACTTTCTGTGACCTTGGCTTTAAATAATTATGCCAAGTGGAGCTTTCCTTACATTCAGAAAAGATTCTGAATTGTTGATCACAGCCATTTTAATGGCTTCAGGCTGGCTGATTTCCAACATAATCCCCCGAATGCTCTTTAAAATTACAGACCAAGAACCTGACGCAGGTAAATGAAATGTCACTTGCACAAAGGCTGCTCAAACACTCCATGCAGATTGTTCATTTGTGCCACTGCACATCCCCTTGCAAGAAAATGTGTGATTTATGCCTTAATGCAACGTATAAAAGAGACTTCAACAACTATCTGCTTACACATACACACAGTCTACCATAAATATTAAGTAGGGCTTTTTTAGTTTGGCTTTTGAAATAAAACTTGCATGTTTTAGCTCCCTGATGGGGAGGAATAGTTGAATTCAAGACAGGAGTCCAAGGATGCTCAGCAAGCAGGAACATGGGCAGTGACCCCACAGAACAGAATGGGAGGGAAGCCTTGATCAACCTGAAACAATTATTTCTATTTCCAAATCTTACCCAGAGTCCTTTCTCACTTGATGTACACCACAGGCAGAATTATACCAGCCACTGTGAGCAACCAGCCACGATTTCCTTGCACCTTGAGCCTGAGTTTTCCCTTCCTCAAGAGCTCATCATTTTTTTAAGGGACAAAAAGCTTGGCCAGGCAGAACCACCCTTCCCACTGTCTCTATTCCAGCAGAGGAAGCCCAGCCTGCTCCTGGCTGGCTTTACCTGTGAAATCACCTGTGTTTCTCAAGTGCTGCTGGCTCTGAGCACCTCATGGCACTTCCATCCCTGCTGGAGGTGCTGCCCAGCCCCAGCGTGTCCAGAGCAAAAGTTTTCATCACAGAACCCCAGAAAGCCCCACCCTCGTGCTGTGACTCTGGCATCCCATGCTCTGCATCTGTTTTCTCAACTCCAGTGACCCCTAAACTTCTTTCCTCAGGGAACCTTTGCTCAGCTGATCTTTGGGGTGATCACCCCCCTTTGTGAATCCCTTACCTCGTTCAAGGCTGCCTCTGTCTCTTCCGTGTGCTTCATCTTCAGCTCTGATATCACTCTTTCCATCTCCATCTTCAGAGTGTTCAGTGCTTCCTCCTTCTCTCGAGCTGCCCTCAGCCTCTCCTCGTCCCTCTGGAGGCTCAGCTCCAGCAGCTGATGGTCCCGCAGAGTGTTTGCCTGGATCAGCTCTTCCCTCAGCTTGCGGATTTGCTTCTCCAAACCAGAGATCACCTGAGGGAAAGAGCAAACAAAGTGACAAAACCCAAACCCACGACACCAGACCCACTTGGTTTCCTCCACCAGGCTGTCAGCTGGGGTAGGAGCACACTCAGAGGATGCTCTGTCCCTTTTTCTTCCCTTTCTCTTCCTGCATACAGATAAACACAGCTCCCCTAATGCCCAGCATTGGTAAGAAGGACCTTTTTGGAGGAGAAATTGAGCTTGTGGCATAAAATCACTACATATCCTACCTGTGCCTTCTTTTTTTACCCTTACAAAATGGCCTGCTGCCTTCCAGTGAGCTATCAGAGTATCAGCAATCATTTATCAGTCGCCACCAGCCCCCGATGGGGGAACACAAAGGGGGAGGGATTGAAGGGACAGGAATAAAGCTGTGTCACTCCTAATTCCACAGAATTCACTCTGCTGCTTCCCCACAGGAGCAGACACACATCTATTACCTCAGATTACACTTGCATGTAACTCTCACTAGCTGCTTGCCTAACTCCATTTCCTGTGTGGGTTCTTCACTGCAGTGCAGGAGCACCACGTCTGGGACATAAAGCACTGTCCTTACAGCTAAGTGTGATGGATGACACTGAAAGCACATCTGTGTTTTCACTCATAACTGTAATTCTGGAAACGAGCACTTTCACTACAAAACTCACTCAGAATTGCCCCCTTTGTCCTCTCTGTTTCACAAGAAACTTTGCAGTTGCCTGGAATTCTTTCACAGAGGATGTGACAGTACTGAGTGCAGAAAATGATGTTCTACCAAGTAAGTGCAGGTGACTCAGCTCAAGCTTATTAAAGTTTTCACAAGAAAATCTGAGGAAAAGCAGTGTATATTTAAAGTTCCCATTGTCCTGGAATGCCAATTTCTCTCCAAATACTATTTTTCTTGTTCAGACATTTTTAATATACTGTGTGTACTCAGCTACACCATTTATTTGCAGCCTCTGAGAACCACATTACTACAAAACTTTGAAAAGGAAACATTTGTTTCTGACCAAAGTTGAGACATGAATGACTATCAGATCTACTGCCTTGTACATTAATCTCCCAAGACAGATTCCTATAAATACTGTGATCTGAGAGAGGAAAAAAAAATTCAAGGCTTGAAAGATTGCCTATTTTTCAAGCTATTTGAACTATATGGTGTAATAAAAGACATCGTCTCCCTTCAAACCTTCAGTTTGTCCTTCAGCCATCCCAGCTGTAACATGTATTAAATAATATCAACCATCTCAGAAAACTTATTTTGCTTCCATGCTTTCTTAATTACTCACTGGCATTAGTCCCTACTATGTCAAAGGTAAGAGTGTGTGTATGGTGGAGAAGGAATGAGCACGTCATTTGTGTACAGAACCCTACCACAGGCCACATATTTCAGCCCTATCAGCATTATCTCAAACATATGTTTCACATACTCTAATCTGTGCTAGATCCTTTCCTTCCTTCCCTGAGCTTTTCCTCTACATATGTTTAATTTCTTATTAAATCTGTATACAGACTACAAACGTAAAGTACGTTTCAGTGTATAATTATAATCCGCAATGGACTTTTATAATTCTTTCAGAAAATGAATTCATCTCCAGATCACAAGAACATGACAGCCTGCCTGGCTTTTCCCTAACCAAAGCAGCACTAACTCAGTGGAGATAAGAGCTGCAATTGCTGATGGGTGATGTGGTCTGAGTTCCAAACTGACACATGGAGAATTTGGGGTTTTTAACAGCTGCCCCAGTGCAAGTCCTGCTTGAAATAGCCACAATTATCTTTTAATCTGTGAGAGTTCTTTTTGAAAGCTCACTCCCCTATTTTCCTTCTTTTTTTTTTTCTCCTTTCTATTTTAAAATAAAAAACTTCCTTTAATTACACCCCCAACACACACACATAAGTAAAACTAAGAAATTACATTGCTCAGAAGTTCCCTAAAAAGTTTGTTAAAATATTTAGGATAAGAAATCTGGGCTAACTTTTTTATAATACAAGGAAAATTCATTCACAAATGACTACAAGCCAAAATAAAGATTGGGTGAGTTCCTGTTACACCTTTTAAGCTTTACTTCCTTCTTTAGTCAATGGTTCTCATACAAAGTCATTAGAAAATGAAACACAATCCAGTGTTTTCTGTGAGGAGAAAGTAACAGCTCCCAGCCTTCCGAGCCAAAACTGGGGACAGCTGAGAGTGAGCTGAATGTTATAGGTAAAGCAACAGTAATTAATATGCAAAGGAGCATTAATGTTGGATCTAATAGATGGCAAAAGCAGATTTGGTTCTATTAGGGAAGAAGAAAGACTCTGAAGACGGGGTGATGGCAGCGAAACTAATATGATTAAAGGAGTCCCTTTGGAGCAACTTCACTGCCAGTAAGATGATGTTAAGAGACATCTAATCTCTCCAAAGTGACTGGAAAAAGCTTATATTGGGGATCACAGACACAGTTCTTGTCAATTACTTTCAAATAAGTCCAGTTCTCACAGCCAGATTAGTTTTTCCCATAAACAAAGTCAGTGGCAGAAGCAGCTTACGCCCAACTCAGCGCCTGAGACAACTCTGTGTGACACAGATATGTCCCCACTGCTGCAGGAAATGAATCCCCAACTTTCCAGCACTAAGGCTCTGCTATTCCACAAGCCAGGTTTCATAAAATATTATTAGACTTAAATGTAGGCAAATTAGGAAAAAAAACAATAGCCCCAAGATGACTTAATTCTCAATTGCGAAAAATCCGTGAAATACAAAACTTATGAGCAACTGTCTTTTCTTAACGATTCTGTGGGAAAATAAAAGCTGCAGTTACAAAATCTCACTTCTCAGGCTCCAGATCCGAAGGCAGGATGGTTTCTCTGTAACACTGAGTCCTCTTTCTCAGTCTTGGTTTCTCAAATTTTCCTCTGGCTGCCCAAATCTCTGTTTGGGAACCAAATGGTTTGCATGGTCCAAACAACTGCTTGAGTACAAGAGCTGCTGTGAGAAAAACCTTAAACACCCCATGTAAGCAATCATTATTGTGCTAAACGAGGATTAAACACAAGAAATTAAGGTTGATAGTATGTAACAGAGCCAAAATGTTGCTGCTACTTGCTGCCTTTTCTGGATCAAAGTGTTGGAGTCTCTATTTCGGTGGTGTGGGTACGAGCACATGAAATAAGAGAGATCTGTATCTATTTTAGAAAGGATGCAGAAGTTTGCAGCAATTCCCGGGATGGCCATGCCACAGGAACATGCCCCAAACAAGGAAGCATTTTGTAAAATGACCATTAATCCACATACAACAAATAGACAACAAATAGAAAGACAACACCACACCTTACACAGTTTCCCAAATGGAACAAAAATACATAAACTGTGTCAGAGATTTCATAAAGGTTTATATGACATATTTGTATGTCCCTTATATGAAGAAACTGCTGGCCAAGGTGGTGATTTCTATTTCTGTTTCAAAGTAATAACTTAGAATTCTAACTAAGAATATCTGTGCTGAAATAGTGTCATAAAAAGGGTGGGTCATAAGCCCACAGCAATTTGCCTGCAGGGAAAAAATAGACTTGAAAGAAAAAGAAGGTTGGTCACTCACTTTGGCCTATTTAAAATGCCAATAAATGTACTGCGTGTTATTTGGAAGGAAAACATGTGCTCTTAATTTTAAAAAGTAAATTGCATAAGAAAATATAAAGTTGGCAAAAAGTTTAAATTAAAATCTGTTGCTGATGTCTGAAACTCTGCTCCACTCACAGGCAACAGGGATGAGAAATGGACCGAATGACTACAGCCTAATTAAAAACAATAATAACACCAATTCCCTTTATTTTCCAGGAGCTCCTGCTTCACCCCCATGAAGCATTTCCTTGGATGGGTTTCTGAGGAAGAGGCTGGAGCATGACGGCATGGCCACAGAGCTCACTGTGTCCTGCTGCAGGGCCGCACACGCCCAGCCACATCACCCAGCAGCTCGCTCCAGGGCCAGGGCGGCTCCGAGGCACAAAAACAAGGCCGTGGACAGTTGGGATGAAATGCACTCCTCATTTATTCCCCCGGGCGCAGATCAGAGCTGCTGAGGTGTTGCCTCAGCAGATTTACAGTCAGTGAGTAAGACCTGCCAGCAGATGAAGCTGCAGGAACCTCACTGCTCAGCCTTGCTGGGAGCACTGGGGCTGCTGGAACAGAGCATCACTCTTGAACACCCCTGTGCTCCTCAAGGGGCTCCTGACAACTCTTCAAACTCCATTTCCGAAGTTTTCTGTGCTGGCTTAACTTGGTTCCAGTCAGAGGTGACTGCACAGGCCTCGCTTTGCTGTGTTTAATTCTGCTGGCATGTAACATTTAAAAAAACCTCCAGCAAACCCCTGAACCTCTGAGCAGTAGCATGGACTAGGCTGGATGATCCCAAAGATCCTCTCTAGGATAATAACCCCAAATATCAGTCTGTAAGTCACAGCCCTATCCGACCACAGACAAGCAGCTCCTGCCTCTGCGTGCCAAGGCCTTCTCAGCAATTCCTCCTTAGAAGAACACTGAAATGAGCAGTGTGTGCTGGGGAACATCAGCTGGGCCCTTCTGAAAGGGACATTCGTGCCCCTGTGCCTGGCCACGCCGCCCTGCTGCGACAGCCGTGGATGAGGCATCCCTAACGTTTGTTATTGGGCACTGGATTATTTTTGAAAGGAGATCAGTCCGGTCAAGGGAAAAGCAGTCTGCAATAAAAACAAATCTCACTTTGATGATGAAGAAGTGAAAGGAAAATAAGGAATGAAGTAGCAACACCCAGTGATTCAATGACTCCCTTTTTACCCATGAGCAGGGCAGTGTCCCAGAAGAGGCAGATGAAGAATCCTGTCCCAGCCAGAAGTGACTGGTGGCACATTTGCTGTAAAACACCTTAGAGGGGATTATCTGCTGAAAATGGGAATCTGAATGACTTCAGCTTTCTTGTGAGTAAACAAAGCTTTATCAAATGCTGGCAAACAGATCATACAAGTTTCTCTACCATCACAAAAACAACCAATGCATCTAACATAAAAGAAGTCTGAAAAATAAACAAATATTTGCAGCTCTAAGCTTAGAAAAAAGTGTAGGTGTAAGAACTTCAAATGTGTGTAATGTTGATTTGTGTTTAGAATGAAATTAGTTTATATTAATGAGTTTTTCTACTGCAGCTTCTGCAAGGGACAGCAGTCCTTCTCTTAACTGATCTTATTCTGGTTTTCAGGAACTATTCTTATGATTTTTACCCTCTGGACCCTGCCAACCAAGGGCCAAGCACAGTCCTAATGGCTCTCTGATCTTTCTGTCCACAAGTCTGACTCACTGCTCCCACTATACCTGCTTTTCTCCATGCCAAAGGAATTCCAACTGCCAGTCCAGCCAGCTGGCAGCTATTTGTGGCTCCTTTGTATTGAACATCATGTCCATTTAAACAACTATATTAAAAATATTTTCTATATCATGGCAATTTCAATTAAAATATGTAAAGAATTTATTATCCTGTTTCTCTCATGACTCCTAAAATCAGCTATTTGTCAATATTATGAACACTTTAAAAGATGAGATTTCATTTGCAAAGAAAACCAGTGGCACATTATCACATGGGTAATGATGTGGCAGAGCACAAATTAGCAGGGATAAGTAATAAACAGCTATTTAGCTTTCACAGCACAATCTATTACACTGTCAAGTTTAAATGCCTTTTGGGTAAGAACACACAGGCCCATAAATGAGGTATTTAAGGGAGCAGATCACTGCTCAGGTGCAAAATGAAGTGAAAATGAACAACAGGTCAGCGACCAGCAGGTTGGGCTCAATTCCTAAGAGCACCATCATTCCAAGAGCACGGGGCTGTGCAAGCCCTTCCAGGGGAAAACATGGAAATTAGCACCCCCACCACCAGAAATAGTCCTGGACAGTGCTCTAACACTTTCTGGAAACACTAAAATATCAGCTTCAATACTCAGAGATGCATTTTATTTTATGCTTATATAGTACTTTGTGCACACTGAAGTGTTCTCACTCTTGAGGGGAAAAAACTTCTCTCCAGAACATTGGTTTTACCGCAGAGCTTCATAAAAAGGAGCCATTTTCACTCTATTTACATATATTTCTCTACATATATCCTGTATGTGACCACATTGCAGTGAAGGGGTATTGGGTTCATCCAGTTATTCATACTTTCATCAGGGAAATGTCCTCAGTTTATAAATCAGGTTGAGTATCATCAAGTTTAAGTCTTGGAGGAAAACTGACACAAACCAAAGGTGCACTCACTGATCTGCACCTGCACAGCACAAGAGAAGGGGAAACTCTTCAGGCTCAGACAGAGGAATGTCCAGCGAGAAAAACCTTGGCAACAGCAGTGCAGGTGACAACTGAGGGTGAAAGGCGTCAGCCCAGCAGGGTCAGATCCCAGTCCCCAGGTTCCAGCCTTCAGGCAAAGCTCTATCCCCACCCAACCTCGGCTCCTCTCACCCTTGCACTCCTACCTCCGACATCTCTATTGAAAATACCCCCTGGGATTTGTTAAGGGAGGTGTTGAGCTGCTAACTTACTTATTCATTTCATTAATTTTAACAGCATTAAGCTGCTTGTAAAGGTCAAACCTCCTTGGTAAGATTCTTTACTTGAGCTATCCAGCACTGTGCATGCTCTGAAAAATGCCTCTAACATTTATGAATCTGATAAAAGTTTATTCCTACTAACCCTGCTTACCTTGTATCTACCAGGGTCTCACTTTGGTGTGGGACTGGTTTAACACCACCCTGCCTGTACAGTGCTGCTGGAGGGAAACACCACTCACCTCTGGTATCCAAACCACGGCCAACACCCCCTCCACCACAACTCCTGCACTGAACATCATCCCAAGGAAGGTCCAGCACCCTTCAAGCAGATATTTTACTGTTTAGCAATGCATTTGCTCTGTCTTGTCTAACCCTGCTTAGCATTTCCTGAAACACAGTGGAAGTCTTGACTCACTAAGAACAACAGTTACCCTCTGCTGAGCTCCACCTCCAATAAAATTAAAAAATGAGTCTGCCTGTGCCATCCCTGTAAGTAAACATACTTAGGCAACAATTAACAGGTAATTTAACCCCCAAACTGTTCACTGACTCTGCCAGGTATTTCTGAAGGCTGAAAAGAAACAAGCAACACACGGGTATCAAAAAGCCAGTAGGGAAAAGTTACACTGAAAATATTGGCTCAGTCTGGTTTCTACATCTTAAAAAGGGGCAGTACATTTTTGAGATCTGCTGTGACATGGCATTAAGCAAAACACAAATTTTGATGATTTTTTTTTTCCCTAAAGTGCACTGAAGTAGATCTGGACTTTCACAGAAGCCAGTCAGCTGCCTAAATCCCAGTTAATGTAAATGGCACTTAAGCTACAAACTGGGCTTAAAAAAAAAAAAAGAGAGAGGGTAATAAAGAAAATCAGACATCCATTTGAACAGCTCCACAAAGAGCTTAAAATTAACGGAGCTTATTTCCATTTCTTAATTTACATAAGTACATTTGATTCCAATTTAGTTAACAGCAGCTAGAAAGCAGAACTTCATCTAGGTTGGTTATTGTCACTGTCTTCCCAACAAAATGAGTTTTCGTTGAAGGGAAGAACCTTGAGCTTACACGTGTAACAAAACAATGCAGAGAACTGGTGAGCCAAAGGATTACTCACCAAGTTGAAATTGAGATAAATGTAAATTCATTTTCCATTTCACTGTTCTAAGACCTGTAGCAGACTTGGCCCTCTTGCCTTGGAGACTGATCCAGAGCAGTTTCTCCTTCCCTGATTTACTCTATTTGCTTTGAAACAGATTAGTGAGACAAAAATTAAAAATTCTGCCTTCCTTCTCCTCTCCTTTTATCTGATGAAAGGAATGTTTACCTTTGTATTCTTCCTTGTACAAACAAAATGACTGGAATAAAACTGCTAAGGGACCTGCCAGGAAAGGACTCATTTCCTTCTGTCTTTCTACCCAGAATTTTAATGGAGACATTCAAATGGGCACAGAACAATCTACATAATTGCATTATTGGAACTTAAATATGATTGAGGTAAGAAAATAAATCAGCCATAAATACCTGTTTAATGCAGTGACCCCCTAAAATAACCTGTGATAGCAAAACATAAATAAAATGAAAAGTGGCTAAAAAAATAAATGAAAATCTAAATGTTAACACCAGGTTTTCTGCAATGTACAATTCACAACAATCCATCCCTAAATGATGACTGATGCAAATGACACCAAATATCTTCCTTGCTTTCCTTTATGAAGAACTTTAATTTCTGCATTTCAGGATTTGAAAGGAAAACATTCCCCTCACATGAATGTTAAAGATATGTTCAGTTCTGAAATAACATCAGAGTAAACTTTGTCCTGAAAGTGAGGAAAAGCTACTGATATTTAAGGAAGGATAGCAATTTCCTGCAATGGAATTCCAGAAACAGAGCCTAAAGATCTCTGCAGTGGACTGGGAAGAACTACCTGTCAATCTCAGAGCATTTTGTGTCCAGCATCCCCTAAGCCAAAGCTTTTAAAAAACATTTGCATTTAAATTTTCCACACATTAAATTTAAAAGCATTAACATTTCCGGAACAATGTGTAATTCCGATTTAAATGCAGACACAATGTGTTGCAGATTTAAGGATTACTACAGACATTCATCTCTATGAGGCAGCAAAATTAAATATAATTCCCAATTTGTCCCCAGAAGAGGAACATGTTGTATTGTCTATGAGAATGTCTGTGCCTGTCAACAATAGAAAAGATTTCACTGTAAGTAAAAGAGCCAAAAGAACCCCATGTCTCAAAAAAACCACCTAGAAGAGCATCACACACTTTTATTTTGGATGCATTTGTTGCTCAAAACCCACAATGTTTGAGTATTTCCAAGTTTTACCTCACACATCCCATAAGGGCTTTACGACGACTGTAACAGAAATGGCGTTGGACACAAAACCTGGCAGGACAAACCAAAGACAAGATGCAGATAAAAAGCCTCAGGAATCAGTTGTCCATGCATAAAATACCTGCTCCCTTTAATTTCTGAAGTTCACACTTGTAGAAAAGTTCACTTTGGACAGCAACTCCTGTTCAGGCCCCTGCCAGGACCATGTCAACAGCAGCTGAGCAACGCTCCCAGCCCACAGCCCTGACCAAGCTCTGCCCTCACTGTCGCTCGGGTGAAAAAGAGAAAGTTGTCAAAACTCCAGCATAATCACAGGAAGCCAACTAAGGAACCCAGTGCTGTCATTCTCTGGGCCAACAACAGAGGATTTCAATGCACCACCTGCCCTATTCTGCTCTGCCTAAGGATGCCAAGCAGCAGGAACCTCTCTCATTTCTGATGTCACACAGGGAAGGTGACAATCTTTAACCAAACATGAAGTCCTTGTTCTCAGCCTCCTGACTGGCAACATGTGTGGGCAGGAATCCTGATATCCAGCAGCACCAGAAATGAAAGTTGTATCACTCACAAGTTTAGATTTGAAAGAAATAATCAGCTTCTGACTGTACAGATCCCTCATTTCTGCACAGCAGCAACAACAGCTACAGCATTCCTGTTAGTCAGTTGTGGTAAATTCTCATCCTCACCCTTAGCTGCTTCCACAAATAAGATCAAGAATTACACACACAGGTCCAACTTTTGGCTTTCTCCTTTTCAAATTAACTTCTCACTGGAAGGAGCACATTCTAGTTGTCCATGTCTAGAGACAATCCTGATATAAAACACATAAGTGTGTCATTTCCACCTGAGAAGGAAAATCCTAAAACAGGTAGTTTTTAACCAGCTCAGGTATCAGGCTGGAATTGAGGGTATCAGGTGATGGGCCTGAGTTCTGGCTGCACAATTCCCATCATCTCCACAGTGGCTCTCCTGAGTTCAGAGACCTTTTGGAAGCCTCCTGCTCCACAGCTACCAGTTCAGAAAGATGACATCAATCACAGGCTGATCTGTTCAAAATAAATGTTAACTGTGCCTAACATTTCTTCTCTTGAAACCAGGAGGGTTTTTGGCTCAGTATCTTCCTCTGGCACCTTTCTGTTGATCTCTGTCCTTTTCATCCTTCTCGGTTTGTCCTTGAATTCAGTTGATGCCACTTCGTTTTCTGAATGACAAATAGGCCACTGCATCCTGGGGCAGGAATTTCTTCAGATTTATTTATGCAACTGTTTTGGATCTACTGTACTCTGAATAAATATTAATACATGGTTTAAATATAAAAATATAAAGACATACTAAACACGCAGACTCTATGAAATAGCAGTCAAATAAAATAACCCATTTGTAAAGCTCCATGTTTATATTTACTACACTCTCAAAAAAAACAAACAACCCCAAAACACAACCTAAAAATTGCACTAGAGAAATCAGAAAAAATATACTACTCCTAAACAGAATATTCTGGCAGGAACAACAGCTGTGGAAAGGGTTTGAAGGAGAAACTGTTGACTGGAGGCAGAGCACCAAATGGAGCTGGCTCCTTTCTGTACATCAGCCTTCTAAGGGGACAGAACTTGCAGACTTTTGAAACCTGCTGCTTTCCTTCTCAGGAAAGCATCACCGTGTTCTGAAGGACACAGTTTTACTCTGTGAAAAGAAATAAGAAATCGTGACTTCGTAGCACGTTTTTACTAAAACAAAGATCAGGGAAATAGCAGAGAGATTGTTTCTTGGATACCTTGAAGTGGTAGTTTTGACAAATGGCTTCTGATGCACTTGTGAGACAGATTTTGGCTTTCCCCACACACAGGCCTNAGCTCGGCCTAGACTGGCTTGTCCCGCAGTGACATGTATATTGAATACAAATCAGACAGCAGAGCTTTAAATCTGTGTTGCAGCTCTCATTTCCAATTCGAGAACTGTACCATAATCATAAGCTTCTGGTGGATGAAAGGAAATCAGCTCTCTGAATATTAGCTAATGCCACATTTGCAAGTCCTGAAGAGATCTGTGCTGTTTAAAAAAAAAATAA
>VXBQ01009096.1:12225-92654 GCA_013400175.1 Phainopepla nitens | reverse complement strand
GAAGAGATCTGTGCTGTTTAAAAAAAAAATAATAAAAAAAAAAATAGATCATTTCTCGTGAACCTATATATATGAATCGCTTTGTACTGCTCGACTGATAGAAGCGATGCCTGTGCTGGGATTAAACCCTTTTCATCATAAAACCTCATCTGGTTCGGAGTCCAAGTCCATCAAACCTTTTCCCTTTAAAGTCCCGCCTTTGATTCTACATCAATTTATTCAAACCGCAGCTGGGTGGCTGAAAACGAAAGGACAGCATCATTTAAACCAACCATGTTCCTAACTTGAAAGAAGGACTATAATTAAAAAAATGGGCATAAAAGAATGGAAATGGGATAATATTTTTTAATGGTAGTTCAAAGGCCGACAGATGTCAGAGCCTTTGAAGATGTCAGTACACTGAGCAAGGAGTTGCCATTAAATAGTTTGCCTGAGAGGTGAAGCAGCTTTTTAATGACTGAAAAAGCCCTTGCAGACACATCCTTGTGTTTTTAATTTGTCAGAGTTTCTGCAGTATTTTCTGATTAATGACACGATTATAACTGCATAGCACACATATTTTTATACTTTGTTAAATGAATACTTTATTCCACATTCCTTCAGTGCCAGATAAAAACAGGAAAGCTTTACTATAGAGTCCAAAACTATTCAGATTGCTCAAATATTTATGGTAATTTGAGGGGATTGGCCAGATCCACAGCTTCTATGTGTTGCTACCTTTTGTTCTTTAATGGAGCTATTACTGCTGCCACCACAATGTGCATGCATTAAGTGAGCATGTGACCCAGTAATGCATTGTGCCCTTCTTGTGCCCTAAACAATCAGAGCTTTCATAATTCACTGATGAACAAAGTCATCAAATCAAAATAACATTTAGAAAAATCCCAGGGCTGATCCTGAACAATACAAACAATGGCTGCCAGTGTATTGTAAGTGGAAAATAACTCTTCCAAGGCAAAAAGCATATTGCTAGGAAACATCATGCTCAGAAGAAAAACACCAATATTTAGAAATGCAGATAAAATCCCCATCTTGGGCTGAGAAGATGCTCCTGCAACATCCTTCATCTCTCTTAACATATGCAAATTTTTTCTATTTTCCTCACAAATGGAAAATGTAGTAGCCTGAAACACAGGGACAATTTCTTTTGCTGCCAGTAAAAAGCTCTCTCATCACTACAAAAGCCTTTTGTGGACGCCTGCCAAGCTGGGCAGGTAGAGCCCAGGGACAGCCCAGCCCTGGGCAGGGACAGGAAAAGCCAGCACTGTGTGCCCTACCTTGTACCACACCTCAGAGCATCACCCACACCACAGCACAGTCATTACAGGGGAATTTGATTAATGTGCTGCTCCTTCTGCTCTTCCAGCCTCCATTCAGCTTCTAATTGGATCATAAACAGAAATGTGATGGACTCAGCTGAAAGCAGAGATTGGAGGTGCAGGAGCAGAGCTTTGTGAAATGAGTTGCTGTTCTGCCCTGAACAGTGACAGGATTTCATGAGTAGGAATATCTGGCTTGCTGCAATCCACATCCATCAGGAATTCCTGTGCAGCACCCCCTCGGGGAGCTCCTGGAGGGGAGGGAGGTGGCTCTGGACACTCAGTGCTCCCTGGGTCTGCAGGGGGAGGTGAAGGCAGCCCAGAGCCAGGGGCGTTCTGCTGCCTGGCCCAAACACTGCACTCTTGTCCTGCTGCAAAAGCTGCAAAGAGAAAAACCGGAATTCTGAAATGGAATTTGCCCACAAGGATGTCCTGAGTGGAAACAGAGCCCTGCTAGGAGGAAACATGGCAGAGTTAGGGTTCCACCATAGAGAGTATGGAGAGTTGGACAACCCTCAGTACAGACAATTGTAATCCCATTCCCTGCTAACCTGCAGCCTTCCTGCTTGAGTCACTCCACAGCTCCCCTCAAAGACAGCCTTATTTAAAAAGCAAAACAAACCCCAACCTACACACACCATTAGGCCACTTGTCTTTATCATGAACCTCATGTAGATTTGAAAACTCAGTCTGAACAAGGCTACATTACACACTTCTGCCCCTTTGCCTAGACAACACACGAGAGGTGGGAGCAGGCAGGAAGCTGCTCAGCAGGATGGGGTGCAGCAGCCCTGGGAACACCCACCAAGCAGAGCAGAGCTCCTTCCCTCTTCCATCCCATCCCAGGAGCTGGGCAGGTCCTGGGTACCCGGGCTGCTCGGCAGGGCTCTTGGCACAGGGACATGCTCTGCATGGAAGAGAACAAAGCAGCAAGGTCTACACATCCAAAAGGCTCTTGATGTCATTGCTGCACAGAAATCGGTTCAAAATTCAGTTATTATTTTGGCACTGTGGTAAAAATAGCAGAATAAAATGTTGAATTTCAAGCAATTATGGCTTAGCTGAAATAAAATTTCAGAGAACAAAGAAAAGGCACTTCTCTAAGCTGTGGGACTTTCTATAGAAATCCAAATTAATTACACAAACTAAAGGAATGTTACTCACAAAAGATGCATCAGAATTCTGAATAAACATTATAAAGGTTCTTAAACATTTATATCTAAACATTATAAATCTTCTAAAATGGGAAATATCAGACATCCTGAAAATAATGTTTTGCTACAAGCCCCATATAAGCAGACAAAGCTGAGCCATTCAGACTCTATCCATTAGAGGGCAATAATACATATACACACACTCAGACACACACACACACACACACATATATATATACACAAACACACTCTCTCACGTATCCCAACTGATTTTGAGAGGAAAAAATTAATATTTTCTGCCTAATATTACCAATGGTATATTGACAGCTTGGGTCCTGCTCCCTCCACTCCCCAACAACAGCATCCAACAGATAAAAGGAACAATAACAAATCCTTCTTCAAATTTGCCTTCCCATGAGGAAATCCATGCAATACACAGCTTCAGACAGCTTGCAGTTAGTTACTATTAAACTTGAGTAGGCCGAACAACCA
This sequence comes from Phainopepla nitens, assembly GCA_013400175.1. Lineage (NCBI taxonomy): Eukaryota > Metazoa > Chordata > Aves > Passeriformes > Bombycillidae > Phainopepla > Phainopepla nitens. The sequence continues at coordinate 89,689 of VXBQ01009096.1, read as the reverse complement.
GCATGTCTGTAAGCATGGCAATCATTACAGGGGCTCCCAGACTTTGAACAGACAGAACTGTTCTTCACGTGCTCATCTCCCACCTCAGCCAAACACCTTTCCATTTCCTCACAGTGACACAAGAACCTCTGATAGCAGCAGCCACGGCTGACATGGCAAGGGGCCAGCACACTCCAGCTGTCTCTGAGGGCTACAGACAAATCATGGAAGGGCATTTTTTGATGTTATTACAGGCACCCACAGGAGGCAGCTCATGTGCTGTGTCTTCTGCTTCCCTGCTCCAACCACACCGACCTACAGAGAAACGCCTTATTTAACCTTGTTTATCTCAGGTCCCCAGCCTTCTGCTGCCCCCACTTGCAGCATCCCACAAGCACAATTATGGTACCAGCTCTCAGGGACAGGAACTGTCTGTTGTTCCATGTTTTCACTAACACAACATAGGCTCAGACCCCCGAGAGGATTCCAGCAATACAAATAATTACCAGCAGCCCCTAAACTACTGCTTGTCAACATCTCATTAGTTACAGGACTGCTGGAGTTCACAGGGACACACAGGCAGCTACATCAGTCACTTAATGACCAGTAATTCCTGTGAGCATCCACACTCCATTGATTTGTGTTTGGGGTGGCATTTTTCCTTTTGTTTGTTTGTGGGCTTTTTGCTGGTTTCTGCTTTGTTTGGGTTTTTAAAAAACATATTACTCTGCAATTACCAATCCCCACTCCCTTAAAAATAGCAATTCAGGTAACAATGTCATCTACCAGCTTACAGTTTTCATCCCCTGCTGAATAAATATTAGTTTTATATTAAACTAGAGGTTGACGATCTGAATTTCATAAGGTCCAAGATGAAGATGGAGAGTAACACACCGGTGCTGTTGCTACCCCAGCCGTGACACAGGTGCCCTCCAACCCAGAAATCCCTAAGGATACCAAATACAGCAGGAGAACATGCAGCTTCCTTCAAATCTTCCAGTGTACTCTGTCTGCAGCAGCTGCCTTGCCAAAAAGCACTTTCTCCACTGTTTCTCTTTTCTATATCCATTTTACAGATGCCAATACAGCAGAAAGCACAGTCTACAAAAGAACTCGAGCTGTCAAGAGACAACTTTAGAGAACTGTATCACCCATGTGGAAGATGGAGCTCACTCTTTGTGGGATTTTCAGATCTGTTTCAAGTGAAAACATTGTCAGAGGGTTTTGTCCCTTTTTTCCTTTTTTTTTTTTTTTCCTAAACCACCTTAGTGATGATTTTATGAGCTCTGAAGAACAACTCTAAAACCCAAAAACGGAATATTCATGATCAGGCCAATATTTTAGGGGTCAAAAGTAAAGTTTTCTTATTTGCGTAATTTTAGGAGGACTTTCAGAGACATGAATACAAATGACTCTGAGATATGTAATTGCAGTTTGAAATATATTGTTTTCTCCATTAAACAGAAACCTACAGCACCCCTGACATCGATTCCTGTCATTTTGTCATGATAAACACTCAGGTATTAAGTACCTTCCACATCATGCACCCAGGCATGATTCCAATTAGTGCTGAATAGAAGACAAAATGTCAGCTTAATAAGCTTCAATTTGCAGAGTCTTTGAACACTCGATGATATCATCACTTTGCCAATCATTTCTTGTACTTGGGCTGCTTTTTTTCCATCTCACCCTCCCTGTCAAAAGGAAGTCTTTCAAATCCACAGAAAGGGAAGACATGAACAATGTCAGTCATTGGTCTGACTGAGCTAAAAGATCCAAAAATGACTCCCCAATACATCAACAGAGAACTATGATGTGCACAATATTCCCTCAAAGCTAATTTGCTGCCAACATGTAGAGTAATTGGGGGAAAAAAGTCTACTTTAAAGTCATACTGTGAAAAATATTTTCTTGCATGAAATCAACGCTAAAGACCTTAAATCACTGTCACAGTCAGTGCCACTCGTTCAAATGAAGAAACAGTTTTTGTTCAGGTAAGGTGACAATCATTTCTTCAAAGGTGACTGGGCCAAGGAGCAGCTCTGCTGCCTGACTCCACACTGAAAATAATCACTGTACTTTAAAATAATGGATTTTATTTCTAATTTATTCTTAAAAAAAAAAAAAAGAAAAAGGTTTTCAAAAAGAAAAAGACAAATTGCAGAGAAGGTATGCACAGTTCTGTGAGCTGAAATGTCTGAGGCCAGCACAAGCCCACAGCCTTCAGCTGAGGACTCACGACGTTTTCTCTATGTGGAATATCCCCAAATGCAGAACCTACAATCCCTGCTCTTATCTGGCTGTGAGGGAAAACAGAAACACCAAACGGCAGCAGGAAAGACAAGAGATAAGGAGTCAGGATGGGAAGTGTGCGGCGATACCAAGGAGCACGTGGGCTCCGCAGGGCCGTGCCAGGGCACCGCTGCCGCCTGGCAGCCCCAGCTCGGGGTGGGGACGGGCAGCGGCATCCGCGGAGCCGGCTGCGTGCAGGAGCTGCTCCCAGAGCGCCCAGCCGCTGCCCCGCGGCCGCAGCACCAGCTGCAGCAGCGCGCTGGGGCCCGCCCTGGCTGGCACGTCCCACCGGAGCCAGCCGGGAGCCCTTCGCCGGCACCTCCAGCTCCTCAGGGCCCAGAGCCGGCAGGGCACGAGCCCCAGCCCACCCCGAGCGGGTGTGCCGTGCCCAGGCTCGGTGCTGGGGAAGGCGCCGCAGCAGCTGGGCAGGGCGCGGCGGGGAGCACAGCCCGGGCCCGGCCCCGCGCGGCGTTCGGCCGCCCCTCCGCGGGACGGGACAGCGAATTCCATCCTTCTGAGGCAGCAGGGGCTCAGGAGTTGCTACAGACGCCGGGCTCGGGCCAGTGGGGAACGAGCCGCAGAGCTTTTCCCGGTGAAATGCTGCAGCCCGCGTCCGTGGCAGCAGCAGCGTCCCAGCCCCGCAGAGGACGCCGCCGGGGCCCGGGGCTGCTCCCCTCGCACGGGCAGGCTCCCGACCTTCCTCCGGCCCAAAGCGGCACGGCAGCAGGGTGGGCCACGAGGGCAGTGCAGTTTGCCACCAGCATCTCAGCTGCAATTTGTTACTGGTTTTCCACTTGAAGGTTCCTTTATAATACTTTAATGTGGGAGCGTGCAGAGCTCTATGGATGGGCTCATATTTCTCAGCTGACATATCTTCAGCCAAAGTATGTCAGCTACAGGAGAGGGCAAGGCTTTGCACTGGCTCTGGGATTTCTTCTTCCCCCATCAGAAACCACATAAAAGAAAAACACAAATAAATCAGCTCTCCAAAATCGCTATTTATTACCTCATCATGAAACCATCTACTGGACCCTGCAGTGGTATTGAGTAATATCATTACTTAAACCATAAAGAGGCTGTATTTATTACTCAAAATTGGGAAAATTAGCATCCATATGGATCTTATTGTTTTACGAGCAGTATTGCTGCCAAAACAAGTGGTGTTAACATTCCAAACTACAGATTGTCACCATTTCTCGCCCAGTGTCTCATTCTTTCACTTGGTATTTAAAATACCTTTGAATTGAGGAACTGAGCAGATCATAGAATCTCTCCTATCAAGATATATATCACTTAACAGCCAGACTACTGTTCTAAACTTGATTTACGGTGGCAGTGAGTGAATGAAATTAACATCTGATGACCTAAGGAAGAGAGACTAAATTGATTTTGGATAATCTTTCTTTAGAAAAACGATGAGAGAAAAAGCACACTCCAAGAAATTTAACTACTTAATTTGTAGTACATAGCACCTTAGTAGGTAATCACAGACAGGACACCCTAACCTCCATCCCTGAAAAAATGATGGCATAAAACTCCAAGAAATTAATTTCCAGGCACAGGAAGCATGGAAAAGGGTCACTGGGAACAGCAAACCGGATAAACCAGGGCAAGGCAGGCTTGAATAAAGTGATTGTCTTCTGCAGTGAAAGGGGAGAGGTGTCAGTGCCATTTATCTTGATTTTAGCAAGGTTTTGATACAGACTTTACAGGGTCTGTAGAGTCAAACTGAAGGGACGTGGATGGGAGGGATGACAGAGTGTGAGCAGAGACCTCACAGGACCCACAGGCTTTGAACAGGAAGGACTCAGCCAAGAGTCAGCCACCAAGTGGCACTTGTCACAGTTCAGATGGGGCTGATACAGCCGAAGCTCTGCTCCAGAGCCCTGGATGATGGACACAGTGGCTCTCTGTGGATGGCATTTCCTGGCTCAGCCGCCAGTGTGGAGAGCAGGGTGCCATCCACAGGGACCTCAAGCCCTGCAGGCTGAGCAATGGGCCAGCAGCACCTGCAGGGAGCTCACCAAGCCAGCTTTATTCAGCCTGGAGAGCTAAAGACCAAAGAGAGATCAATTTGCTGTCTTCAGCTGAACGTAAGGAATTGGAGAAGACAGAGGCAGACTCTTCTTGAAGGAAGAGTCCTACAGATCCAAATTTTAACCACAGATATTCCAGCTGCATATCCAGGAAAAGGGATTTCACACTGGTAAAGCACTGGAGCACATGGCTCAAGAAGGCTGTGAAATCTCCACCAGTGCAGGTTTTTCAAAACTCAGCTGGACTTGGCCCTGAGCAACATGATGTGGTTTTGAAGTCAGACCTGCTTTGAGCAGGAGGTTGGGCACGGTGACCTCCAGAGGTCCTTCCAACCCAAATTATTCTATGATGCTGTGAAAAAACTCCAGAATGAATGCTGGTCTCCCATTAGAGGATGTCCCTTCAGCACTCAGGGGAATGTTTGATGTGGATGGCACTGCTGTTTTCCAAATTGCTGCACTTGTTCTATGGAACTAGGAGAAGTCAACTTCCTTCTATTCAACAACTGTCTCCAACACATTACAAGGTAGCACAAAGAAGCAATTTTCAAAAGAATTAAAACCCGTTAATAAAGTTGTGAGCAAGCATTCCCTCCTCTGTGCAGCAGACATTTACTGAATAAGTTTAGTTGTAATACTAGGAACAATCCAATATCAGAGAAGCTACACTCTGAAGATTTGGACACAATTGAAAGTAACATCAATAAGCAAATTCAGAGTCTGGCTTTGCCATACACTGTTCTTCACACAGAAAGCACAGGCTCCTTCAATCAAATCAAGAGATCATTCAAATCGAAATCAAGAGATTTTATTGTAACTCGATCATTTCTGCAGACCAACAATATTTTTGCCTCTCTGCTTAGAAATTACATTACACCACCTCAGATGCTGCACTTACTACCTGTTTGTACATGCACCTGTTTGTACTTGATCATTTCTGACTTCAGGATTCCTTAATGTAACTTTAATGTGAGAAATGATTTCACACCACGTACAGCTTATTGTCTGTTAGGGTAAATCATTCCTTGCGGCCATCACACACAAACCCTGCCTGCAAAGCCACACCTAGTGGATGTGTTAAAACCTGGCATAAAGATCCTTTACAGCTCACTGATGAGCAACACTGATCTCATTTCTATTCAGAGAAATTAATCTATGTTTATTAACATCTATGCAGGAAATAATCACTTCTTCCTAATCAAGGAATACTGGTATAAAATAAAATTACTGCCATAGGATCTACACCCTGCCCCTAGACAAGTGAAAAAACTATACACTCCATCTTCAGCTGCCAATATTTAAAATGAAACAAAAAAGAATATAAAACCACTGATTGCAATGTTATAATTACTACCAGATATATTCAATTTTATATTATAGAAACAGAAAGTCCATTTTGCTGAAAAAGAACTCCATCTCAGACTGAGTTCATATTGTGATGAGCTAGTTTCTATGGCAACTGCTTTCTCTTTTACATACACTGTAGACAGCACAAAATGTCTGTTGTCTCCTAAGTTAACTTAACATTTTTAATCAGCAGATGACAATTTGTGCACTATTATGTATGCTTTCCAAAAAGTCTTTAAATATTTCAAGTGCTGGGCTGACTGAAGTATAAAAGGAGAGAGTGAAGTCACACCTCCCGCCCCAAATTCCTCACAATCCAATTTCAGTCCTAATGAAAAGAGTGAGAGTCGAGGAAAAACGCTGCAGACATCAGAGATGATCACCCACTGTGGCACAAGGACACTTTGAAGGGTGCCTGAAGTGAGGAAGAGGCAGATGCTCACAGCTGGATCAACAGGTGTTTGAGGCAGCAGCTGAGCCAGAGTGGGACACAGGAGCACAAACGTGGCAAGGTGGCTTCACCTGAGCAGGGAGGGGCACGTGCTCAGGAGACCCAGACCCTCAGGAGAGAACGCTGAGCCTGCACTGTCTGCTCCACTTCACAGCAAAGGCTCAATCTGAACTCTTATCTCAAGGATGATGCCAGTGCTGCAGCCCAAACTCTTCCCACAGCTCCCCTGCATTTACTGAAGTGAAAACCAGCTGTGGGTTTGCAGTGTTTGAGCATTTCCACAAGAAACTGTTGCATTTGACCATTTCACAGCAATGCCCTGAGTGAAAGCCCAGTGTGAGCATCTCCATGGGACCCACCACCAGATCCCTGATTTCAGCAGATATTCCCCATCAGTGGGATCCATGGCAGCCCTGAGTCAGCAGACTGTGAATAACAACCAAGGAAAACCACACAAGTGCTGCAACAAATATTTGGTACTTTAAATACTTTACATCAACAGTCATGTTCATTATCCTGGGCTGACTGGTGGTAAATTAAACATGCTGCAATATAGCCAAAAGCTTTTGTTTGGGAAAGGCTAAAAGGGAATGGCTGTCTGTCTACAGGAGTCTGACTGGCAGCCCGAGAGCCACTCTCCAAGTAAAATACAACAAACAAATATTTAGATTGCAGATTGGCTGCAGAGAAAGCCTGCACTGCAAGCAGCGCATTTCCTCTCATGCCAAAGACATCTTCTGCTAAGAAAAGGAAAGGAAGTAAAAGGAAAAAAATGAGTCATATAATTTATTTACTCCAAATTGTAAACAGAAGTGACTTCAGTAGCACCATCAGCATCTGAATGTTTCCCAGGCTACCTCTATCTGTACCCTCCAGATCCCCTCAAGCAAATTGCTTCCACTGATGCTGGGAGAATAACCACGTGGGAACTGGTGTCTGGAGATATTAAAACGATTACATGAAGCAGAAGAGTTGATCAGTGATTTATCTGTAGGTAACAATAGATTCTTTCACATCCAAGTTGAAGAGTCTCCTATTCTGAAAAAAATGCTCCTCAAATCCTTCTTATAAATACAGAACTGCAAAGTTCCTGTTTGCAAATACTGCAGCAGTATTTGCACACAGACAGAAACTGGGCATGAGCTAGGTGTTTAGCTATCACTAAACAAGGAGGTAATGTCTCCAGTGGGATTTTTTCTGTATTTTCTCTTGTCAGTAGTTGACAGAGCTCTGCAGCAGACACACAGCAGCACAGCCACCCTTCATACATTTATGGAGCCAAGATAAATGTCCTCTGTTCCCCCCACTTGGCTGATACACTAATTATCTACACAGAACCACCAACATATACCAAGAACCTGCTGGAATGAAAATAACTATCATTGCTGGAATGAAAATAGTGATCGCTACCGGTTTTTTATTTTAGCTCCACAGGCTCAAATTAATTCAGACAAAGCCAGGTGCAAAGCAATAGCTGCAGAAAGATTGTTGATCCCACAGGCAGAGAGATAAACTTCCAAAGGGGAGAAGCAAGAAAAGAAGCGAGGGGATGTGCTGTACATGGGGCACAGGGGAGGAGCTGCTGATTTCTGAGAAGGGAAAGCAAATTGGGATGGTAAAGGCCAAGGGGATTATGGAAAGTTCACAAAGCAAGAGGAAACGGATCCTTCAGCCGTGGGATAACACCTTATTAACTCTTCTTAGCACCTCCAGCGTGTTTGTTGGGGCTTTTTGTAACAAATTCCGCTCTCAATGTTTGTGTTCACTCAGCTTGAGAACTACTCAAGGATTTTCTTTCCCAAGCAGTAAGGGTTTCTTGAGAGCCCCAAGACACCCCAAAAGAGCAGTGATCTCTTAGAGCAGCCTCGTTTTTGAGAGCACAGACGTTGCCTGTTAGAATTAAACACGGTGCCATCAGTGACACACGCGGGCAGAACGTGCCCCAGCACTCCAGCTGCTCTTGACCCAATTACGACTGGATGAGCACAGTGGCCTGGCCAATTATCTCAGAACAGAACCTGCAAAGAGGATTCAGCTTCCTCATGGAAACTTTCTTTCCTCTCCTTTAGTGTCAAGCGCTGTATTTGATGTGACAGGGGTACATTTTATTTCTTCTTCTTGCCCAAAGGTCAACGGTGGAAGAAGGAGCAGGAAAATGATCCAACTCTGTACAGCAGCTGCAACATGGAAATCTTTGAGCTGGTTGAGGGCACGTGGCAGATGCTGGGGAGAGGACATTCAAAGGATAAAGGGGAAATATGAGGGCACAACTGGCACCACAGACACCTCAGCCCCTCTGCTTCAGTTATTAAAATTTCCTAACCTTGCTATTTCATTTCGCCAAGCAAACTGGATATATTCTCTGTGACCTGAAGTCTTGCTTCAGAAAATCAGATTCCCTAGCAAGACTGCTTTCATTAAAACAAAGGAAGGTCTCCATCATGCAAGGAGCTCCCTGCTTTGTGAACTGATGGATAAACTGAAATTACTTAGGGAGGTACGGAATGAATGAGCAAACTTAAGAATGTTCCTAAAGAAAATCCAGTTATCTAAATTAAACAGAAGTAGTAATTCAAAACCATCCTTTAAAAAACCATACTCCTGTGTGATTAGCTACTCTTTAAAGAATAACAACATTATGGCAGTTCATAGAAAACGTACAGGATTTAAAAGCCTACAAGAACACAGCATGGCATAAAAGCCTTTGTACTGCTTTGACTTTTATTGACCTACAAGTCAATTTACTCCTCCCCAAGCATTACAACCCCAGGTGAAAAAATCAGAGCAACACTCCTAGAACTGGAGAAATCCAAGCGGAATACAATCATTATCCAAAAATTTATCATCAACACAAAAGGTGATACGCTTCCATCAAATCCCTTTCTTGACGATATATTAAACTTATACTTCAAGAAGAAATAACATTGTTTTATATTTAATTAAAATCTGGAAAAGCACTCAAATGTTAATTTTTATACTCTAGTTGAGATTAAAGCATTAATAAATGTATTTATATTTGAATAAAATCTACCTATTTTGTGTAGTGTCTTTCACACAACACAAAGACCGACGTGAAAGTAGAGGCCTCAGATATGGAATAAAAAAACTAAATTAATCTTTACAGTATTAGAAAAAGAAATTGATCTGCAGTAGTCAGTCATAGCTGTCTTCAGGAATATAGTGAGAAATACATATTTTAACCACATATATTAAGAAATACGTATTCGCTACTCTTTCATATGGAAAAGGATTTAAGAAAGACTTCCAGTGAATACCTTTAATAACAGTGCTTTCACATCATTCACCCAACACTGAGCAGATAGGTCCTTCAAACCAAGCTACTCATATGTGATTAACACTAATTATTATTTAAATTTTTCGAATAACCCAGCAAATCCACTTTTCATTTCGCCAAGCAAAATGGCCTCCGCTCCTGTTTCATCTCACCTTCTCTGGGACACAAAGGGCTCCTAAAAATTACTGCTGCCAAGGATGGCTCCAATTTAACAGGTTTTTAAAATGCAGGGTTGTTAAATACCCATTTAATGACCGGGTTACCTTTGTTAAGAGCCTGACAAACGTTTCATAAAGGACATTGGCCCTTAGTCGCATCAGACGTCCAAAACACGCATTTTTAGTAAACATATGCAAAGATTAAAAAAAAAATTATGAAAATTTGTGCTATAATTCCATAAGAAACACCAGTATTGTCCGTTGAGCTCACTGCAAAGACATGTGGATTTGAATACAAAGACCAGAGGAAGGAATGAAGAGTAATCTATTTTCCCAAATGGAAAAATCTGCGTCCTTGAAAGCTGGGAGAGTCTCACTAGAATTTAAACAAACAACAGCTCTTCTAGTCAAAGCAACTGCCTTTTCTTCCCTGATTTACATGTCGTTCTCATGGCAGCAATGTTCAAATGATTGTACAGGGATATTCAAACTACAAAGAAAAGCTCTGTAAAAAGGCCAAACTGTGCTTTTCAGACTGTTCAGATTCCCCCAATAGCTGTGAAAATTCCCAGCTTTCCACAGAGCACCTGTAGTAGCATCGTGTGTTCCCCTGCAAACAGAAAGCACAACCAAACTTGGGGCTCCAACCTTTGCCAGAAATGACCCCCAAGAGCACAAACCAGAGCTGGATTTAGAGACAACTCCCAGCTCTCAGGGTTTGCTGAAGAGAGTCCCTCTCCTTTTGTATTCAGTGTTACAGAGCAGCACAGGAACTGGGATGAGCACTGGTGTGTAGACAGAAAAATTCTGTATCATTCCAAACCTGCCTTTTTTTAACGTGGGAGTTATAGCTCTGCCTTTGTCCGCAAAGAAACAAAACAACAGCAGAAATGCAGGTGAGAGGAGGCTACAGCTCTGAAATGATACTTGAAACAGATCCAGAGCTGAGAAGAATCTATCTTTGGCCAAAAGAAAAAATGCAAAGATAAAAAACCAATCCCTTGAACCATTTAAGGCTTTGTTCGCTCTTACAATGCAGCGGAAAATAAAAGGCGAGGTTTAATTTTTTTTTCAGAGGCCACCTGAGTATCCCCTTCCCAAGTGCTCTCATAGAGTATATCCCGTTCTCATTGGAAAACCACAATGGTGGAAATGGAGAAATAAGTCCTGGATTTGCAATATACCTCTCAACCTCCCCCAAGAAGCCGTTTGTTTGCTTCCTAATGGACTTCCTTAAGCCAGATTTCGATAGTCTGAGCCGTCCAAAGTAAAAAACCTCTTGATTTCAAAAGTAAATTTTCAATTCAGTTTCATTTAGAGGCGTTAGTAAAGCCACAGCCTACCAGTCTACAGGAAAGTAGAGTGAAAATGCTTCTTAGTTTGAGCCTAAGATCTCGTAGGGAAGGTGGTGGTGCGCGGAAAATGTGCCAATAAAGATGCTTTACCAAAATGTCCAGTTTGGGTATAAAATAATCCATGCGTGATAAGCAATTCTAACGCTGATTAGGAAAGATTATTTTCTATAAACTCTTTAAACTAGAAAATCATCTTAGTTTTTAGAATATTGCCATTGCAGGCCTTTTTAATAAAGGCTCTTAGGAAAATATACCACGCCATCCTTACAAAATACATTGAAAAAAAGGCAGTAAGATGGTTTTTGAAGTGAAAACTCATAAAGATCATTTTCCATGCTGACAGTGTGCATTTCATCCAGAAGTTTGAAGAGTCAAATGCTACCCCAGCTGGGGGTTATTCTGCCAAATGGCTTCCAACAGTGACCACAGAGATGGAGGATGGGAGGGGTGCGTGTGTGTAGGAAAATAAACGTGATGGTAAGCGACCCCAGACCCACATCATCTTATCAAACATCCGACACACGGAACCAAACGCACAATGCAAATCTAGAATACAAAAACTGAAACAAAAAAAGACACGAACAAAAGGAAATAAAGCCATTTGTGAGTTACCTGCAGAGATTTAAAACAAAAAAAAAGCACACGAACGAAGCAGACATAATTCACATGGATTTGCCCAGGAAGGAGAAAAGGAGGGGTGAGTGTGAGGGCTGGGGGGGAAAAAGAACAGACACCTTTTTTTTCTTAAACAAATCCATCATGAAAGAAAATGAGACAAGATTATAAATAGGCCGAGTTATAGCGCACCATGGGATTTTTAATCTGGCTACCTGTGGTTTTTGCAGTTAAAGCCCTATTCAGCAGTGGGAAGGGAGGGGGGAAAGCGGAAAAAGAAAAAAAAAGGAAAAAAAAAAAAGAAAAACGAAATCACGTTTATGTGCCAGTTTCGCAAACGCTCCCCCAGCGAGCACCACCAACAAAGCTGGCAAACAGGAAACACTCATTATCAGCAATTCCTAATCAGCGGACGCCTCTCCAGCGGTATCGATCGTTACCTGGCCGTCTCGCTTCCTGCTCTCGTGACTTTGGCTCTCGTGCTCGGCCATGGCAGCGCGGAGCTGCTTCTCCAGCTTCTCCACCTCCCGTTGATGGTCTCGGACCAGGCAGTCCTGCACTGCGCTGTGCTGCTGGAATAGGTGCGTCTTCTCCTGCTCGTGCTCCAGCTTCAGCTCCACTATCTGATTGGACAGGGAGGAGTACAGTTCATCAATAGAACATCCTTGTCGTCATGACAACTCGTCTACAGCTTAATTTCCCCCTTAATTTCATCAAGTTGGCAATTTTATTTTTACGTCACTATTACCTCACCTCTTAAAAAGCCACCGTTAGCGTGACAGAATTCCTCCAGACAATCCCAACAATGGAGACAACCGAGCAAATCCAGCGCATCCTTACCCAATTTGTTGGTACAAATGTCGGAAGCGTACGAAAAAATAATATTTAAAAAAAAAAAAAAAAAAAAAAGGAGGAATTGTCCNAAAAAAAAAAAAAGGAGGCATTGTCGCATTGTGTGGCGGGTGCCCCCGTATCCCGCTGCTGCTCCTCAGCAGGGCTGAGTGAGGATCCTAAATGGTTAATAGGCAGCCTGCTCGCCCCTTCGTTTAAGTATACACACACACAACCCCCCACCCCAGCAATTAAAGCTTTGCAAGATTTCTTTATGATTTTCCAAAGCGAACGCTCTTCCTGCGATATTCCTCAATGCTGGCGCATAGAGTTGTCTTTTTTTATTTCCTTAAATAAAAAAAAAAAGAGCAAGAAAATTATAAAAAAAAACAAAGCTCTATTATCCCGTTGTCAGCTACGCTATCCCAACATAAACAGATGTATGTGTTCCAGAAGGGCACCTGCTGTGCCGCAAGCTTGCACCATGATTTCATAAGAAGCCCTCTATTCTCAGGAGCCGTTCCCAGTCCGCACCACACTGGATGCTGTGACCTTGGCCACTCTTAGCCTCTCCCCGCTTGCCTGAATGGCAGCCCGAGACCAAGGGCCTGGTTGCTGCAGCTTTGATATTAATCCTCCCGCCTGCGCACAAAGGCACCCTACCTGGCCTGCACACTGGAGCGGCCAGGCCGCCTTTGAAGCAGGTGATGAATAGGGACGGCAGGAAGCCGCTTCCCCACTGAACTCCGGGCCACACAGCTGCTAAGAACAGTCACTTGGATTTTTCTTCAGTTTTGGTGGATTTCGGAGAAGGAGGAAGGGGGGGAAAGGAAGGAAAAATAACAAAAAAAAAAAAAAAAAAAGAGAGAAATCTCTTATCGTGAACATGGTGGGGTATTTTCAGCATGAGAAAGGAAAAAAAGAGCGGACGGGAGGAGCCGCTGTGTGAGCGCCGAGAGCGCCCGGCACCTTATCTTAAAGCTGTAGCATTCAATTCTGGAATGGTATCAGCTGGTGCCCGGCTTCCGCGGGGAAAATTTGAAGCCAAGTTAAAATAAATTTGTTAAAAAAGGGCATTTTCTCAAACTGCAGATCAGCGTGCTGCAAGTTTAGAAGGGAAACGTGCCATCCGTGCTGCGGTTGGGAGCATCCTTCCACAACCAGAGCGAGGAGAACAGATGCAACGTTGCACGGTTTAAAATATCTACATTATTTAATAACACTAAAGAGCTCATTAAGAGATGCCCGAAGTCCCTGCAGGGGTTAACCCCTCTCATTTTCCATGCTGGGCCTGGGATCCTCACACAAAGTTCTTTACGCCAGGTTTTTGCCCAAGGTTTCTGTACAAAACTGGTTTCTCTTGGGTGCTCCCGGTGTCCATCCTGTGCCTAAGAGAAAGAGCTGTTGCTCCCTAAAATAACTGTAGAGCCATTGCCTGATCTAGGAGAAAAATGTTTAGTGTTTCTTCATAAATCAGACTTGATTAAAAAGAAATCATGTCAACAGGAGAGGCCTTTCCCTTCAAACATTTTGTTGTCTTAATTCCTGGGTTTTCAGCTGGTTGTTCCATGTAGGTCTGGGTTAAGGCAGTTTGCTGTGGGGAGCTTCAGTTGTTGGAGATGTCACTTTTTTACCAGAAGACAGGGCAGCAGGCAGGGGATGTGACCCAGAGGGAGCAGGGGCCAGATCCTGCTTGTCCGACTCTTTACACCTTTACCACATTGACCAAAGTAAATTGTTTTGTTCAGTAACCTCTTCACTTTCAGCATTTATAGACATGAAGTTTTTTAATTTAATAGGTGGAATGAACAAAATGTCCTTCAGCAGGAGGGTGTCCCCCCAGCTGGTACGTGGGAAGAGAAAGGGTGGTGCTGTGAGGGGAGGTGGTGTACAAAAGCCAAATTTGCTGAAGAAAAATTTAAAAACCCTCCACATTTAAAGCTGCCTATTCCCCATGATGGTTTTGGCTTGATACTTTAAGATGTTTCTGGCAGGGAGCAGAGTGGAGAAACAGGAAAGGATGAGGATGAGAGCATTCTCATCCCTCAAAGACCTCCAAAACCATCTTCCCTAGGAAATACTGGCAGGTATTCCACATTCCCAACCAACCAAACAAATAACACAAAGTGACTGACCAGCCATTCCCTGCCCTGGTGAGCACTCCCTGAAGCTCCTGCTCTCCTCAGACCTGCTGCCAGGCACTATGACTTCTCTTGCACTCTTCCCTCTCTCATTCTTGTATTGGGTTGTTTTTTTAAAGGAAAAATAATTAATATATACCAGAAAATAGGAGGAGAAAATCCATGCTGCTTTTCAGCAACAGCAGGACTTCTTCATCACAGGAAAGTGCATGAAAACTGTATTTATTCTTCACAAGCCAGACAGATTCTGTCTCCTCTTTGAGGTAGAGAGCACCTTTATGAATGATACAACAAAACCACCTCCTCCAAAAATCCTGTTGCTGTTAGCACACCTCAAGAACAAAGATGGACAATAAACAGCCCACTGATTGCAGGAGATGTTTTCAGAAGCCAAAGATTTGTAATATAATCAATGCCAGCAAATACCTTTCGAAAGTCCCTAATTTAAACAAGGCCTTCTACTACCCAGTTTTTGCTTTTACATCACACGCTAAGTTTAGGCTTTTCAATTTTAGAACAATTTCAACTTGTTCTCAAGAACAAGCACGCCTTTGAAATTCCTTCTGGAGTCCCCAAAGGAGGGAAAGGAAATTAGTTAGCTTACTCCCTCTTTGAAAAACGTAACTGCTACAATAAATATTTGACACCAAAGTATGAAAATTCATGTAAATTTATGTCCGCAATTCCAGAAATATTTTAAGTAACACCTATGTAAAATATGGTTTTGCAAGGCAGGATGACGGAACTGAGGGCTGGCGAAGCCACCAGTGCACTGCACGTGCCACAGCAAAGAACTGAGCTAAACTCACTCTGCAGCACACCTGCAGCACATCTGTTTTCAGGATTTCTATCCTGAAATCATTGAAGTGTTTGTAAATCAGGTGTTTGCATGATAACCCCACTGAAAACCCGCCCCAGGCTCTGCCCAGGCAGGGCACAGCACGTGAGCTGTCCCCAAATAACAATTCCAGCAAAATGGAGCATTTTCTGTCTCCTGAGCCTGTAAATAAATGGGAGTTCCGTGAGGATATGGGGATTACCCCTCCCTGCAAACACTGCTGCCCACAGCAATCTGATCCAGCAGGCTGCAGGAGTGGGCATTAACCACCTTGGGCTCTGCTTTAGCACAACTCTGGGCAGAAAAGGAGCATCCTCACTGCAGGATAAGAGGGAAAACCAGAACCCCTTCTACCAGAACTCCTTTGCAGCAGGTAAATTAAATGGATTTTCATTTACCTTTTTTAGGGGGATTTTTCTGTAAGTTGAAATACAAAGGTCTCTCAAGTTATAAGGGCTGTAATGAGCCAAGGGCAAATGGGACAGTGAAAAATACACCTGTGCAGAACCACACTTACCACTGAGGCAGCAAGTACATGTGGGGTAATGTACATTAATTTCTATTTCACTGCAGGCTGCAATAATTTAATTGGCATGACTGTGTTTTCTGTAATACTTACATCTTTTCACCAACCACTAATAATTCTTTTCCAACTGCAAACTAAGAATTGCAAGTAATTCTCTAAAATAAACAAGCTGGTCTTTAGCCCAACTGCAGTTTGATTTATCCTCCCCTAAAATAATGCACCTAAATGGTCTCACTCTCACTATATAAAATTATATTCCTGATCTGATTTTTACTTATAAAGGCTTTTCAGAATTTTAGTATTTTTAAAGTATGGGCAGCACAACCCTCACCTCAACCATTCCATCTTCCCAATCTTCTGGCATGAGTAAATTTCTTTTTAAATCACAGAATGACAGAATTGTTTGGGTTGGAAGGGACCTTTAAAACTCATCTGATTCCACCCCTGCCATGGGCAGGGACACCTTCCACTGTCCCAGCTTGCTCCAAGCCCTGTCTTGGCCTTGGCCACTTCCAGGGATGGGAGTCCAAGCCTCTCTGGACAACCTGTGCCAGGGCCTTACCCCCCTTATGGTAAAGAATTTCTTCCTAATATCTAATCTAAAGCTGCCTTCCTTCAGCTCAAGGCCATTCCTCCTGGTCCCACCACTACAGGCCCTTGTGAAAAATCCCTCTCCAGCCTTCTTAAACAATAGACTGGAAGTGGAGTTGCATCCTGTGCTTAAATCCAAGCTGGTGCCACGATGAACACCAGGAGGTCCCTCCCCTGCCCAGCCCAGCCACACCACCAAACCCATCGCAGGCTGCAAAGAGAAATATTTCTTCCCAGCTAACAGAGCTTGAGTCACTGCAAACGCCTGTCTGCAGCAGGCTCTGGTGCAGAATTTGCTGTGTGCAGTCTTTGTTTAGGGATTCAGTTTATCCAAGGGCCTCCTTTGAACACCGAGCTCGCCCGCTCGCTGTTTACCGCAGGCACCCGCCTGTGTTCCTGGGATCGCCTCCCTCTCCCTCCTCCCCTCAAAGTGGATTCTGTGACTACACAGGGAGCTCAGGCTTTCAACTCTGAATCACACACGAGTCAGATGCCTGGAGGAGACCGTGCAAATACCCATCTGTCTGGTTAACAATTCTGTAAACAGCAATGGCACCATGAGAAGATTTCCACCCACTCCTCACTTGGAGGTTAAATTCGTCTCCTTTTCCCATTTGTGAGTTTTAGCTATAAAGTAAAAAGTTGATGTTGACTGAAGAAACTATTCCTCAGATATTCTGCACAAATGGTATTCATCTGTGTCTTAGGATGGTTCAAAGGAAACGTTTATGCATCCTAGATTAATTTATTAAATGAAATTTATGCAGCTTGTTGCTGATGACATGAAAAATTTAGAGCTTCTACTAACGTGCTCATTTGGCCTCCTTGCAAGAACAGATTGTATTTCAATTATCTTAGAGTGCAGACAAAGAGGAGAGGAACAAAGCTTTTCACAAAGACTCTCTCCTCATAACTAAACCAGCATACTAAAAATGGATTGTGGATCTCTGAAAATAAATGGCCAGGTTAATCCACAGCTAAGAAATGCTTGGGACATTGCTCTGTCCAGGGAATAGCAGATTTCAAACAGGGCTCTGCAGGTGCTTCCTTCCCTTGGGTGGCTAACAGATTGGTAAAAGAGAAGCTAGAAAAACAGAAAATGAAGAAGGAGGCCAGAAGGAAAGCTAGGATGGAAGTGCAGTGGCAGGAACTCTTAACAGAGCAAGGGTATGGGGACAAAGCAAGCTGGAGGTTGAGCTTGTTATCTCTTAGTGTTAATTACTAAATTAATGTTTTGCCTGAGAGAACATCACTATTTTCTTTAAATTAACCTCACTAGAAAGTTCTAAAAGACAGAAAGATCTACAGAGTATTCTTTCTCTCCTCTCGCCCTTGTGTTCCTCTGCTCCAGCACACTGCTAAAACAAGAACAGTGTCCCAGCAGCACCTCAGATATTGTCCTTGCTGCTGGCAGGTAACATTACAAACATGCTTTTTTCACTTTTAACCAGATATTTTGCACTTCTTTACCTCACTTTCTTTATTATAAAAGGCATATTTAAGCTCAACCACACCTCTGTCTTGCTCCCAACTTAAAGGCATTGTCTGTTGACTTGTCTTTAGCATGCTTTCAAAGTGATTTCATTAAATATCCAGGAAAATATTTCTGAAGGTGTCTCTTTCTTCCCTATTTGGATACATAGGACAAGATGACAACTCTAATTTCTTCATAACTTTTACAGAAGTCAGAACCCAACAATAAATGTCACAAGAAAGGATTTCCTGAGATACAGGGAGATTTTTCAGCTATCATGTAACAACTTTCCACTTTCCTATGGAAGCATGAATAATTATTTTTAAAGGGAATAAACACAGTTGAAGATGAAGCAAACCAAAAAGGATTATTTATATATTTGGGCTGGCATCTAATCTCAGAGAGTATGGCCATAACTCATGAGGTAACCCCATCCTGCTGTCACAATAACTCATCAACTGTTTCATTGTGTGTTCCCTCTCTGCTGGAAAATAAAATTTCCCAGGCTTTGGCTCTCCTACTAATCTTGCCTCTCATTTATTTCACATTCACTCAGTCACTTCAACAACTGTTTACAGCAAAAACTGGGTGTAACAGTGATCACAGTGATTATTAATGGTTTGGGTTTTTTAAAGGACAAGCTAATGTCACTTAAGCATTAGGATCACATTAAGTTCACTGAAAGTGTTCCATTCTCGACAATTTATGAAAATCTGCTTGAAACAAAGGTGTGCATGTACTTGAGTGTGCTGGGCAATGTCCCTGCATGAAGCCCTGTCCCATCTCTGCTGTGGAACCACCACTCCCCATGAGCTGTGCCCTCAGAAAGTGCTGAACTGACAAGGATGTGGGAATAAAACCCAGAAAATTCCTTAACTTTTCTGGCAAATTTGACTAAAACCCATTACTGAAAAGCCTTGGCACATGCTCTTTCAAACATTTGGGCCCATAGAAGAAGACAAACTCATCAGAAACACTTCCCAGGTATTTTGAGCTAAACTGAGGATGTAATTAGAAAGAAGGGGGAAAAAATGAAAAAAAGAGAAAAAAGGGAGGGGGTGCAAAAAACCAAACAACCTTTCTTCCTGTGCTGACAGTGCCATAAAGCCCAGCTACAGATAGTGCAACCATTTCAAAGGCAGGAAAGGCTGAGGCCTTCACTGTGCTGTCCACTGGCTTTGAAGTGCCGAAAGCAGCTGCTCCCAGCAGATAGGAACTCTGGTGCTGCTGGAGTTATTTTTTTTCTTCAAAATATACTTTCAAATCTAACAGCTGTGAGTAGAACAAAGTTGAGCTAAAGTATATTTAAAGAAGAAGGGAAAAAAAAAAGGCACCAGTTTCTCTCTGAGAGTGTTCTCAGTAGATACTTAAAAGCAAGTGGCACCGAATCAGATGAAGTGGGACCAGGAGGGACACGTGACAGCTGAAACCAAATACTGCAAGATCCAAAAGTTCCTTTTTGCTTTATTAATGGATTTGAGTGCATTTGAAAAGCTAACAAAATACTAACTGCAGCGTTTTTTCCAAACTATTTTTGAAGCAAAAGACAAAGATAAATAAATAACAATATATCAGGTCATTTCTTGTAATGAATATCAGATAAATATCAATATATCAGTATGTCTAATCCGCAGGCAGAGCAATCTTTCAGCCTCATGATGAAGAATCCATGTTCACACCAATAACTGTTTTGAAATCAGTATTCAAGCAGAGTTCTGTGACATCAACCATTCAGATAAAGCTGAGAAGTGAAACCACTGCTCCAGGTGCCTACACTTCCAAAATGTCTTTCTGATTGGAGACCTGGATAAAACATCAGTTAATTTGGCTCTTTATTACCAACCTGATTAAAATTATGGACAACTGAATTATCCAGGTTGCCATCAGCCAACAAAAAATACATCTGTAGGGCAATTTCCCTTCCCTTTTCATGTCTAAATTTCATTTGACAATTACATTCAGACACTTGAGGCAGAACATCTCGAAGCAATCACTACATTTCTCAGGTAGCTAAAATATCCAGGTCTTTGGTTGGGTGTCTATTTCCAGCTGGAAGTCTGCTGGAGCTCTTTCAAAATGCATCCCCACTTCTAATTCAGTGCTCCATTTAAACACTTTAAATCAGTCTGCTCCTCGCCAAGTAACAACCAAAGAAGTATGCAGTAAAACAAGGCAAGGAAAAGCCTGCTTTAAACATGGCTTAGAAGTTCTGAAGGATAAACACAGAGCAGTGCAGAGACACAGAAGTTGGAAGTACTGAAAGGAAATGTGAGGAGTGGAAGAACTGAGCTCATCCTGCTCGTGGTGGGGCTGGAGGGGCTTTCAGCCTTCCAAAGAACCTCGTTCCCAGAGATAACCCCCTGCAATCTGCAGCAAGGGGCACGTATTCTTCAAGCTCACCAACTTTCAAAGAACATTCCAGATGAAGTACAAAGAGAAATAAATTTTTAAAAAGGGCATAAACAGGATTCCACTGAAAATTCTTCTGAGGCTCCCATTGTTTAGCTGCTTAGGGCTGAAAACCCTGGGTTCCAGTGATGTCTCATAAAGCTTAGCTGGTCTTTCTTACAGTAAAAGCAGCTATCCTAAATAAAATAAATGTGAAGCAGTAAACATCTCAGTGAAAAATGCTTTCACTGACGTTTATCACAATATCAACATTGTTACAGAATAGATTCACCAAAAAATTTTTAACTCTCATATTAATTTCTTGCTTTGTGGGTTTTTTTTTTCCACACAATCTCTGGAAGGTTTGAATATAAGAAGACATAAAACCAAACCATGACAAAATGAGACATTATTGTTTGCCTTTAGTGTGCAAAGTCAGCTGAGTATTGGAGACAATTTTATCTATGGCTTGGTGGATGTTACCATGGATAGTAAAAAAAAAAATTACCATTTGTAGGTAGGAACAGGAATGTTGTAACTCCTGATACACTGCAGGCTAGCATTTATCTCTACAGATTAAAATCTGGGATGGGAAAATGGGAACAAAATCTTTGAATAAATGCTTACTTTGGACTTTAAAGATACAATGCAAATTATGAGAACTGTAAAGAAAAAAAGTGAGCCAACCATATCACTAAAATGATGTGACGATATGATTAAATAAAAAATTGCAGTTTAGGGCAGATGTCCAGCTGACCCTGATGCTCCCATCGCCCTCCTTTCAGCGTGTCCCTGACACACCAAAATCCTCACCTTTCCTGCACAAATCCCCAGTATCTCTGACTACTTCGGAATCACTAAATGCAGGAATCATCATAAATAACATCCCCCAGTTAAGCTGAACACCTGTGAGATGTCCCTCACCCTTCCAGAGGCCAGCACATCACCGCTGTCAGGTGGCAGCACAAGTGGTGACATTGACAGTTCTGAGCGAGGACAGGGAGAATGCTTTGATCTGACCCAACAACTCCCTTCTATTCCAAGAGCCACACACAAAACACACCATTGTTCCTCCCCAGTGCAGAGCAGGGGTCTCTCAACACCTACCAAAGTGATCTTGTTCCTTAATTCCCTGAAAGAGCCCCTTCCAGATGGACCAGAGCAGGCCTGGCACCAAAGCCAAGTGCAGCGTTTCGTCCTCTCACGGCACAGAAGATAAACAGAAATGAAACCACATTTCCCTGCTGGAAATGCAAGCTTAGATCCACACAAGAACAGTGATAAGAGAGAACTTTTATGGATTAACCACCTCATTCCTACAAAGTACTAAAAACCCCCTTTCAATCCTTCAGCAGGTGTTACCAACAAAGGCCACTTTAGTTCGTGAAGGTCACACCAGCACCTGGTGGTGCAGCTCCTTAGCTCCCACGTCTGTATCAAGCAATAATTTCTCTACTTCTGCTTTTTTCCCCTTTACATTTCACAGTACCACTGAACAAAACTTTCTTGTCTCCACCCAAATGTTTCCTGAGTATTTCCCAACCCTGAAATTACGTTACAAAGAAGAAAATCCTGATCTGTGGGCCAAAACAAGCATTCGTACAAACACGCCCCGTGTCAAAAACGATAAAAGGAATAAACTGCTCTTTCTTGACAAGAAGAGAAACAGATAATGCATCAAATAACTGAACCTGGTGATTATGAAAATAGGTGTTGTCACCTGTAAGCCTGGGAAACAATCTGAAAGAGTTGGAGGTACAAGAGATTGTGAAGAGGAAATTAAAAGTATTTTCTGTGTAGGCTCTTCCACCTCCATCCCCATCACAAACTCTGCATATCTATAAATTGTGTTTTTCTAGGAAGGACAGCAACACACAGTGACCTAGAGCCGCAGGGAGGGGTGTTTTCTCCCCTCCACCTGGAGAAGCAAAGCAACTGACCTGTTGTTCATATTTTTTCTTGATCTCATCCAACTGCCAGGAGAATTCTTCAGCTTGCTTTTCCCGGAGCAATTTTGATCTGCTTAGATCTGCTTCAACCTCTGCCATCTACATGGGAAAAGAAAGGGAATATTTAATTTTTTTTTTTTTAAAAGGCATAGCTTGAAATGTTCTGACGTTTCTACAGTTGTTTGTAAGCCATCAAAGAGGAGAGTATCACTTGTTGGGAATGATAACAACACCATTTGTATGTGGTAAAAATGAATATTCAGTCTCTACAGGATTATTAGTTACTCAAGGACATAGTGATCACTGTTATGCCACTCCCTAATTACAAAGGTTTGGCTCAGTTTTTCAGTCAGCAATGCTAAATATCCCATTGAAATTAAGTGAATATTTTCTCTAGACATATTTAAGACTCAAATATATTTCACTTAAAAATACACTGCCTGTGGAAATTCAAGGGAAATCATGTGCGAGTCAGAGCATAAACTACACATTTAAAGCAAATTTACATTAAATCAGAAAATAACTTTAAATAACTTAAAAGAGAATTATTTGGCTGCAAGTGAAGTCCTCTGAAGATAGTCATCGCCTATGAATAATGAGTCCCACAGATTCCAGCACGCAGCATCAAGGAAGCAATTTCACAACTCAATTAACAAAGGCTTTTGTATCAAAAGCACGACTGTTAGCTGTACATCAGACATGTTTCCAAGGGAATATATATAAATATATATATGTAACTCTGCTGCAGTGCACACTCATCAGTGACTTGGAGATCTAGATTCCAACATAAGCAGTGAATAAACCATGTCCCTAAAAACAGAAAAGAGCTGGGGGGTTTGAAGGACCACAAGCCCATCTGCTCCACAAAAAGGAGCAACCCATGAATTTCTGAACCACGAGCCAAAATCCTGCCTGGCCTAAGGGAGTGCTCAGTGTTCAACAGATGTCTGTGCCAATTGGCCTGGACATCACTCCCCAGCCAGGAAGGAGGAGAAAAGGCAAAAGCATTTTATTGCAGAGTCCTCCAACAGGAAAGGCAGGACTGGAGTAGGAGCAGTTGGCCAAGTAGAAAGTGGAAAACGAGAACAGTGAGGAAGCAGCTCCTGAACCCCACTGCTGCTATCTGCCATTAAGAAAAGGGACTGCAATCAGTGTTTTATGAATCATTTTCTCCCAGTTCCAAACTCACTCCAATTGCAAGTCCATGGCCATATTTTACTCAGGTCAATAAAACCCAGAAAAACAACAGATCTTGTTACTGCACTAAAGGATTTTTTTTTTAAGAGAATGAAAATGTTCTAAAAAGTGAAATAGTAAAAACATATGCAAAGATGCTTTAAATCTACTGGCTTCTGCAGTTTATTCATTAGGTCACGTTCATCTATTTCCAACAACTGCAACAAAGGCTCTTGATCCTTATTTGCCAAACCCAGGAAGTCCCAGATCTACAGTACCATGACACAGTCTATATATTATTTCTCTTTTTTTTTAATTACTGCTGGAAAAAATGCAGATCTTGCAGTTAAACACGTGCCACCCACCCACCCAGCAGTGGACATCAGGTGACTCTCAATAATCACAAGCTTGACAAAATAGGAAACAGATGGCAAAATAAATGATACTATCATAGAGCCAAACTAAAGAATCAAATATTGATTGCAACAACTGAAAATGACCCCATCCTATTCATCTCCATAATTAACTTTATGTCCCACCAAAAATGGATTTAAAGCCCAGTATTCCTAATGTAGATAAAAGGACAGCGTTGCTATGGCTACTGCAGGTGTTTTGTGAGTAACACATCCCACCTCACCACAAAACATAGAATTTTCCAGTATGTTCCAATGCACTGGGGGATTTATCTAGGAGTATGTGGATGCAGAGAAATGAGAAAGGCCAAAGCCCTGCAGAGAGAGCTTCAGCAGTGTTCCGTTGATGGATTTCCTTGGACCTTGGTTCCTGTAAAATAGAACCACTCAAGTGTACAATATCATTTAATATTTCTAGATTCTAGCACCCAAGTAGGGAAAGAGTAAACATCAGGCTGATTCATTAAGTAGAGCAAAATTGATTTTCAAAATTTCCCAGAATGCAGCAATATTCTGAAAGAAATTTACTGTCATTTTAAAATTATGGTTGACTATGTTTCCAAATTCTTGTCCAATTTCTTATGTTCTGGATTGGTTTTCTTTGCTGAAAGCTTTTTTTAAATGATTGAAACTATTATTAGCCTTTCTAGAATTAGCAACATCCCTTTTGGAGCAGAACTAGGATATTATTTTAAGTCATCATGAAGAAATTGCAGGAGGGTCACACAGTAAAGAAAATGTCAGATTAAATTTGTTGGATTTGTTGTATTGCCCTTGTGGGTCTGGTTTGCTGAACACATCTTGCTTTTTTAAGTTTGTTCTTGCTTTTTTTAAAATTTCCAAATCCTATTATTCGCTGTCTGTGTGGGTCTTAAAAATATCAGTAGTGAAGATTTTCAAAAAACTTTGAGAAAAACAAAAAAGGGAAATTCCTCAGTCCTAAGGCAGCACTCTCAGCCACCCATTCCAGTCCCAGCCTGCAGCACCCTCCTGTCAGCAGCGAGGGCTGGTCAAGGCAGGTGAGGTTGGAGCTTGTAAACCAGAATTACGAGCTGGAGTTCTGGCTGGAGATCTCAACCACACAAGGACTAAAGGAAATACCCCTTCTCTCTTCTTCTTTTTGATCACCTATGGCTTGTCCCTCATTTCAGTCCTTGGGCTGCTTTTATAAACTCCCAGGAGAATGGTTTAACTATGTTTGCTCCATAAGGAATTTAAGCCACTAAAATCTTTGATTTTCAGGGACAGAAAAGTGGATTTTTCCATCCTCTGCACATGACTGCCAGCAGCCACCATGGCTCTGCCCCTGTTTGGGCTCAAACTGATTACAGGAGCTCATTAATGGAAGACAGAGTCGCTGGGAAAAGAGTAGGAAGAGACACATTTAAGTGGGAAACGACAAGCGTTGTTCCATAGGGTGTACAAACTAACACTTTATACTCTCACTCCTGAAAAATCCCTAATCAGTATCATAACTGCAGATATCTTTATAACAATGACAATTCTGGCTTTGTCAGAAAGATGAAACACCCGCCACCATCCCTTTCTGACTCGCTGCAAAGACACTACATTGTGAAAGATTTTGATGTGGCACTCTCAAGTGGAGCATGTTTCTGGCATTATAAGATCAGAATCCGCTATCCCACTGCGCCAGAGTTTCAGAAAGGCTGGCATTGTGACCTCCTCACCCGCTGTTTCATTTCAGCAGAGTCTTTCTCTGAGTTCAGCTCCACCTGCCGCTTAAACTCCTCCAGGGCAGCGCCTGCCTGCTGGGCCTGCAGCCTCTGTACCTCCGTCACCCGCCTCAGCTGCTCCTCCTTCTCCCTAGAAAGTCACAGAAAATTTTCAGAGTTCAAGTATCAAATAAAAGAACAAGTGTGCTGGTGTAAAAGAGAGGCCTTTAACCCCATCAGTTTAAAATAGTATTCAGATTTCAATTTCCTGTCCCAGCTTCTGCCCAACTTCCCTTCGCAGGGCTTTGAAGGCGGCGATGGAAGGCCCGGGTTATTTTCGCTTTCTCCGATTGAATTTCACACGCCCAAACACGGCGTCCACAGCTCACAACAAAACCTCCACCCTCAACGACTCTCTTCACTTCACTGGCTCTCTAACCACTGCAGAACCCCCTTTATTAATCTCATCTAATTAATCAAATTTAATAATAGTAACAATAAATAAATAATAACAAATTAGATTTCATTAAATTAGATTTAACATCCCCCAATAGTTAAACAAACTCTTTTTAGCGCGATTGCCTTTACAGATTTAAAAAAACAAACAAAACCAAACAAGAAAATTAACCCAGTGCCATCTTTGCTCAGTCGAGGTGCAGGATTATTCCCTGCTTGTCATAAATCAAAATGTAAAGCAGAGTAATGTGTGACACGTGGTTCCTTCTTAATCTACTGGAAACCCATAATGCTGTGATGGCTGTTGAGTCTTTACAGTAATGGCAGATGTTAAATCTCTGTGCAAAGATATTTCACATCAACAGCCTACACTATCTGACATATTAAACCTGATACATCAACAGAAATCAGGCTGGGTTTCCTCAGACTGGATGGTACATCAATACTAACGTTTCTGTAATATTTTATGTACATTCACATACATGAAAAGATAGACATGAAAAGATGGAGACATTCACCATACTGGCAAAACACAGGTTTGTCAATAAAAATTCAGGTAACTTATAAATATTTCAGAAATTTTTATGTGAGTCCTCAAATATTACCCACTTTTATTAACTTGTTACTGGTTTTGTTGTGAACTTTCTGCGACACGTTTCTTCTCCCACAGGTCAGCAGGGCTGCCTGACTTTGTGTTCAGACACTGCAGAGCGATGGCATCGAGGGACAAAGCTGGCTCCACCCATGGCTCGTAGCAGAAGACACATTCAAACAGAGCTGGGGCTGACATTTTCATTTTCCAGGCAGAGGAAGTACCTCACGATAAATCTCCCATTTTGACAGAAATTATTTCCATATAAAACAAAGAATCTGACACGTAAGAGACGGAAAAGCCCAGCTCATTCATCTCGTCTGTCACCTCGCCAGCACTGGAGGAGCTGCTGCAGCACTGGGCCAGCCTTTCAGACAGGTCAGGAAGCTGCCAAGCCCAAAGTTACAGTATTCACATCCTCTTCTGTGGTTTGCAGACCAGACTTTGACAATGGGACAAAGAACATAATCCTACATCTTCACAAAGCGGCTGTTTGCAGCGCAGGAGAGCAGGGTAATTCCATTAGCAAAGAGATCAAAGAAATGCCACAAGCCCTGAGTCAGTGCATTGCTGTTTACTTCTAGAGGGTTTTTCATGATGCATATTTAAAAAAAAAAAAAGTAGATTTTATTTGGTCACTTACTCACAGCTGATGGAATAATTGAGAATGGGGAGACTGCTTCTCTCCTTACATAAAAAGGAAAATATCTTTCTTCCCCAGCAGAAACTGGAGGGAAAACAGAACAAAATCCTGTATCACAGTTTTGGTGATGATTGTTTTGGGGTTTTGGTTTTGTGTTTTTAGAAGAGCTGTACAAATTATCTTCATATTTGCTAGAGATCACTCCTCCAGATATGCTTTATTTCCACAGTCTCATCAATTCCTTTTCCTACACCCCTTTGAGGGGGAAGCACATCTGTGTTAATCTAAGCCACCACATTCCCCACTCATAAATGAGACAATAAAAATTATTCAGCAAAAACCAACACTACCAAAATCAACATTTTTTTTCCCCATCCAAACTCAAAGGGCAAAACACCATCCAGGAGGATTTAAATTCCTCCTGCAGAGGATCCAAAAGATCCAAATTCCAAGTACCAAACTCCTCCACCATTCCTCAGAGTGGTCACACCAGTGACACCTGCAGAGCTCAAAGTGATAGGAACTGTCTGATGGGTCAGTTATCCACCTGCTCCTGCTGTTTGGCTCAGCCATCCCCCAAATCCCACATTCCAGGGAGCTGCTGAATACAGCTATTTTTAATTTTACAGTTGTTTGACACTGAATTACATTAGGCACATCACTCCCCTCTCCCACTACAAAATCTACCTCAGAAAGAAGAAGATCTAAGAGCTCTGCCCACATTTGTTACCTTGCAGAGAGCATGGAGAGGGGAACATGTCCACTTCTCCTCCCAAAGATTCATAATTCAGCAATGAGCCCTGGATAACAAATCTCCCTCCCTGCAAAACACATCTAATAATTCCACTCCACACTGGAAACAAAACCAAAAATTGAAGCTTATTCAAACACATCCACTCTGCCAAGTGCCACAAGACACTGGGACAGCAGCTTTGGTTCGCTCAGATGGAAACACAACAAATCTAAACATAAAGGGACAAGATATCAGTCCTCGTGCTCTTAATGAGGCTCCAAATTTATGCATCTTCTTCCTTAGGAGGACAGTTTTATTTTGAAATATTATGATGCAAACTTCTAGGAATGTGGTTTTTATGCACCTTCCTTTCTTTTAAGGACTTAATCCCATGAATAAATGCAACATCTCATTATAAGCAGGAAAAAAACTTCATTTTTAAGGATGTGGGAGCCAGCACTCTGTATTTTTTGTGCAGTTCAGATTTGTACAGAAGCTTAGAAAACCTGTACAACAATGGCCCTCGGTTCACAAATATAAGAAAAGCTTCACTTTTTTTCCCAAGACACCGAGCAATGTGCCTTGCATGAAGCACTAAAATATTCACTTTGAAGATTATTTTTTTCAGTTGGACTAGTTGTGGGGCCCAATACAATACAATTACATCACTTAAATCCCCTAAAGCTCAGCCAGCCTGAATATAAAAACAGGGTGAATTTACTCTTTGCCCCCAATTTAAAAAGCAGCAAATTCCTTTTGTTTCAGTGTATAAAGGACATGGCAATGGAATTAGGAGTCTTACACGGCACAGACCATCTCAGGGAAAGTTAACTGTGAACTCCAGAATTTCAATTTCAGAAATCAGCACCCTGAAGTGCTGATGAATGGGAAACACAAACACCTTACGTGCTTCCTCTTCATGCATCATCATAAATATTTGTCTTGCTCCATAAAATGTGTTCCAGTGAACGCAGTGAGACTTTACAGCACTGCACTAATGACACACAGGGCAATTCAGGGCTTAACAGGAAAGGTCAATTAAATTTGGGATGTCCCAGCAAATGCTGGATGAATCAACACCTTCCTGGGGGCTCCCACCATTCCCTGCACAGCAGCACGAGGAGCAGGAGATGCACCTGGCTGGGTCTCAGCCTCCTCAGCAGATGAGACACCAGGTGCCAGCACAGCCTGAAGACCCGCACCCCACGGCTGCACAGGGACAGGGTTTCACAGCCCAGCAGCAAATCCACACCCCAGCTCCCTGGGTGTCCTTTAGAGAGATTCGCAGTGACGTGGAAAATAGCAACAGACTGTGAAACTCCTCGTGTTTTCCTATAAAATGATACCAGGCTTTCATTCACAAATAGGCAAACTCTTCTCCAGGTTTTCAAGATCTGCCAGCAGCACACCCAGTGAATCCCAACTGTGCTGGAGAACAGAGCACGGAATTTCTGTAAGGATATATTTTGCCACTGAATAAGCTTCTGAAACTTGAATTCTGATGGACTCCACAGAGGGAGAGGCTCCATCCCTGTCTAAGTCTCTCCCAGGTTGTTATGACTCTGGGTTTATGTCTGGAGACAAACATGAATCCCAGAATCCCTCCAGCTGGAAGAGACCCATACTGAGCCCAGCTCCCTGCTTCCCACAGGGCTACCTAAAACTAAACCCCAGGGCTGAGGTGTGGGGAAAGCAGAGGCAAAGCTGAGCCTGCAGCCCTCTGATGATGCTGAGATGCTGCTGGGAAAGGCCAGGCTGCCCTGCCATTCCCACATTACACACACTCTAATCCTGTGTATTCATACTCAAGTTTCATTCATACACCCATTCCTTCTGGCTTTCCTAAATATTACACCTTCTGAGGGAAAATTGGTTTGCTCCCCACCAAACTGCAAACTATTCACTTGCTGGAAGGCAGCTGAAGAAGGATATGGCTGTTTCTACACAGCCTTCCTTTTTATTTAATGATACAAGAAATAAAAAATTGACTCTCACTAATATGTGCTGAAACAAAACCAGTTATCACCATTATATTATGAATTATATATACCATTATATATATGAATTGTATAATTCAGTCCGATTTAAAAAACCCTAAAAACCCCCTATATAAACACATTTCCAAAGGAGAGCACAATTTCTTACACAATACACAGCAAACTGTGTAGCTGAAAACACAGCCTGCATCAAAACATACCCAAATTTCCCACGCAACCCAAAATTCAGGAATTTCACCTTAGTATCTTCAGTGTCTACAGATATAAGGACCCATCCAGTGTACAGACACATACATTTGACTCTACATGGGGAAATTTAAACACACCCATCATCCTGCTCCTGATCCCAGAGAGTCCCTCACATGGAGATGCTCTGGTACTGCCAGGACTCCACAAAATTGCATCAGTTTAATTAATTCATTAAATTTATAGCCAAATGCAAGACCCATGCTACCACTTTTTAGTGCCATGACCAGTAAAAACCACTCCCTGCAACAGCCCCTCTGACCTAACTTCCAGCATGCAGATATTCCACCACACAAATAATGTGTCCAGGCCTAAAATACCAGGGGTCTGCAAGAGAAGGGGCTAAGGGGTCAGCTGTCACAGAACAACGCTTCAGCAGCGATGCCAAATCTGTGAAAGAGACAAAAACCAATTTTGCTTCTCCTGCTCTGTTTTTAAGCCACAGAGGTGGCTCAGGAAGAGCTCTGGGCCTGAGTGCAGCCATCCCTCGCTGAGCAGGGGCTGGGATTGCAGCAGGGAGGAGCAGCAGCCAGGGCTCCCCACCACGCCAGCCCAAACATATGGAAGATGTGCTGAACACTTCTTCCTTCTGCTGTGGAGAGCAAGAGAGACACTGTGAAGTCATTCAAGCGGAATGATAACTAAACCAAAGCCAGATCAAAGGAGGGAAGAAGAAAGCCTGAAATGTGAAGCTGAAATATTTATTGCCTTCAAAACATCATCCCTATCCTGTCCCTGGGCACTTTAATATTTCTGAGTTGTTAGAGAGCATTCTAACTTGTTTCATCATTTCAAAGAAATAAAGCCAAAAATATAAAGCTAAGAAAAAAATATAAAGTGTTCCCCAATTTTAAGAATAAGATGAGCTTGTCTTTATGAGAAAAAGCACAAATCCACTTATAAATTGTTTACAGTTTGCATAATTTGAGATGTTAACATCAAAAAGCTGGTCTGCATTCCGTCAAGTAAGCTCCAACAATGGAAGATATTTACAATTATTGTTTTAAACTATATACTTATGTTTTAAATAAATCATGAGATAACAATAACAAACTAAATCATTCCTTAAAGCCATTAATGAATTCAGAGCAAATAATACTCCACGTGTGCAGTATCACACTGAAATAAGAGCAATGCATTACAGTCAAAATTAATGGCTCACAAATTAAGTAGACATTGGTTAGACACACTAATAATTATTATAACTATTTCTCATTACAATAATGACAGGGCACTGTTGTGCTAGGTGCTGTGCAAACAGCGTAAAACAGCAACTGCCAAATGATGAATGTGATGTGGGTTAAAAGGCTGGGAAGGAAAATTTGGTGATTTTGCTCCAGACTGCAGAAACTGTCTCCACGATTTAGCTCCAGCACGTTTCTGAAAGAGCACAGAGCTCAGCTATCAAGGAGGAGGATTAGAACAGAGATTAAACAGTCAGGGCTTTCCCATGCTGAGAGCACAGCTAAACCTCAGCAAGGACAACACGAGGGAGAATGAGAGAGACAGGTGGAGATAATGCCTCAGAAAAGGGGAGCCAGGCCTGTAGTTAAAAGGTGGCCCAGGAAGGCAGCACAGGCAGCAAAGAGATTCATGAGGCACCCAAAGAAGAGGAGCAGAAAAGGCAGAGATGGAGATCAGAGAACAGCACTGTGGCACTGAGAGCTGGGGGGCGAATAAAATAAACCATCCAAGGACAAACTATGTGAGAAATCAGCAGGCACAGCACAGAGCCAGGCAAGGAGAATCACTTAACACTAACAAAGCACAGCCCGGGGTGTGTGAAGAGTGACACAGCCAACAGTGGTTGGCAAACCAAAGATGCTGAGGATGAACTGCCAGGATTAAGAGGATGAACTGCCAGGATTAAGACTGTTAAGGAGGTACAAGGGCTCAGAATTCATCCTGGCATTCTACTGACTTAAGGTAACTATTTTTATGGTTAAAATAATTGGTTAGTTTAGGATTCAGAGTAATGATATTCATGTTGTAGTAGATAATAAAGATGTTTAATTCTGGGGAACCATGAGTGTCAATTTGGCTCATTGATTTCTTCCTTCCAAGAGGACAGGGATTGTCACAATTTTCTTTTCCTTAAAAGTGCTGTTTGAATTATTAACTTCCACTCCTCCATGAAGGTTGGTTGTATTGTTGCTGAAGCTGATGGTTAGTTGTACAAAGTACATAAAAAGTAAAAGCAAAATTTAGATTATCAAATGTAACTGAAGTAGAGCGATCACAATCATCCAGCAACAACAAGGAACAAAGTTTTTCCTTGTACTCTTTTGTAGATGGTTTCTAAGTGACTCAAAGGAGGTGACAGCCTGAAACAGTGCATGCTTTTTAACAGTCAGTAATTGAATTAAATCATCTGTATGACTTTCTTTAGCCAGCTGAAAGCTTTGCTCATTTCATCAATGTTTTGGGCATTGTATAATCTTGAAATACGAAAAGAAATAAGAAATCTGAAAAACACACTAATGTGAGAGGGAAGCCTTTGGAGTAACAAGGGAACAATTCTGCCATCTGTGCTGATTATTTGTATATTCATTTAGTCAATGCAACCATGATAATCGTTAACTACATTAATTATTAGAGTAACAATTTACAGTAATGAATGAAGTGCTACAGCATGATACAGCAATGCTCTTCAGCTCACAAGGCAATACACTTCATTTCATAAGCTGTGTGCCATATCAAACCAGTTTCATAGCTGTTATCACTAAAAAGATGTCATGTGACATCTCTATAACCATCTTGAGGGATCTAACAGTCCCAGAGCCAAGGATTAAAAACCAACTGTTACTTTTTCCTTTTTGTACAACTGGAGCCTTCCTTTCAATACATATTTCATTATTGCCAGTAGGTCTCCAGAGAAATGGGGGGAAAGAAAATGAAAGGCTGTAAATAGTTAATAGAACACTTTATTTTTGCTTTTAAGTGAGGCTGTTAAACAAAGCTACCATATTTTGGAGCGCTGTGTTCATGCTCTCGTTGTGGCCCCTAGAGCAGGGGTTAGGGAATGTTTACAATATGCTGGAAACTTTGACTGGGCTTGCTCTAAAAGGTTTCAGATGCTCAAGCACAGCACCAAGTGGACAACAGCTGCTTGGTTTTCCACTGATTCTTAAAGGAGGAAAAAAAAAACAAAACAAAACCCACCTACTAAAGAAACACACACAGTTTTAAAGAGTAAACTGTATCCCAACTCCTGAGCCACACCACATTACCACTGATTTTAAATCACAGACGTGGCTTTTTTCATCATATTGCAACTGCTGTAACAAGACAACCCTCAACATTTTAATAAAAGATAATGATGAACACAATAAACATGAGTATAAACCCTTAACAATGCTCTTTTATTGCAACACTTGGAATTAAAGACAATGCCTGCTCATATTCCTTTAATTATTTCCGGCTTTAAATAGTAATAGCTTTTCCATTCTGACAAGAATTCTCTCCACACACAAATACTTCATTTTCAAGGAAAAATGGAATTAACTGCGAGAAAACAGCTACACTTAGGCAA
This sequence comes from Phainopepla nitens, assembly GCA_013400175.1. Classification (NCBI taxonomy): domain Eukaryota; kingdom Metazoa; phylum Chordata; class Aves; order Passeriformes; family Bombycillidae; genus Phainopepla; species Phainopepla nitens. The sequence goes on along the minus strand of VXBQ01009096.1, from coordinate 55,962 downwards.
TTACCCTGAAAATATTAACAGCAACAACAAGCAATTACTCAGAATTTGGTTTCAACTTAGAGGAGCAAGAAGGGAAAAAAGAAATAAAAAATTAAGTTGTGTTTAAAGCTATCATTCCCTTTATTTATTTATCATTGCATTGATGATTCTCAGGCTGTTGTGCTTTGCTGGGTGCAATGGCATTTCTGATGCACACCACTCCAAGGAGCCCATACAAGAGGATTTGAAGGAGCAGCTGTTTAAATATAAAGTTCTCAAAGGGCTTGGTAGAATCAAATTCTCAAAATCCACTGTAAATCACAGCTTTTTTTCAAAATGTAACTTCTGTATATTTTGAAAAGCCTAAATTTTACTTCTTTTCAAAACATTGGGATCTAACAATTATGCAAATGGAAATTGCAAACAAATTAAATTATTTCCACTGCTATTTATTCTACCTCCTTCTGCCAGCTCTCTTCACATGTTTATTTTTCCTTGCCTTCATCTGTTTCCCTCTTTATTGGGTCAGCAGCAGATTGTTCACCATTTATTTCTCCCAAATCTATGTCCCCTCACTTCTTTTACACTGCTCCTTTTGTGGCATTACAGAGAGAAGAAAAATTAAATGAACACCAGGGGAATTTTGCAAGATATAAGCAATCCTAAGGACAAGAAGACCCTTACATAAAACTTCCTGTGCTAAAGTTTGATGCATTTTTAGGTACTTCTGAATAAAGCAAGAAGAGCTTTGCAGATCAAACAAACCCAGGTCTTCTCTTTGTGCATCAAAGAGAGCCATACAATGAAAAAGGAGTCATTACTCAGCCACAGCTGGAGGAAAAGATTCTGCAAAGGACAGCCTCACCCTCTGCCCCTTTTTGCCCTGTCCCCATTCCACCAGTGCAGGTGAACTGGGAAACCCCAGTGGCTGCTGGAGGAGGCCAGGCAGGCTCAGAACAGCAAAACCTGAATAAAATACTCAGGGCAGCATGAGAACAGAATCTCATCAACTCAGGTCATCCCACTGCACCAGAGCCCAGAGCAGACAGGGCCTTGTGGAAATCAAAACGAGAGAAATGGGAATTTACTGAGCCTCCAGGCACTCCCTGTCACAGCCTGAGGCTCCAGGACAGTGCTAATTTCATTTTAACTTCTGCTTTTAGCAAGGCTGATATCAAAGCCACCCTCTGAAGGCTTCACAGGTTTCAATCCCAAGTTTAAAAGCACAGGAGAAGCCTGAGAATAGCTCCAGCTCCATAGGTCTGGCTCAGTGTCAGGTACGGAATGACCCAGAATAACCAAATGATGGCCAAGGCACACCAGGAGATGACAAGTGAAGCTTTTGGAATAACGAAATGACTGAGGTTTCAAGAAGAGTAACTGGTGCCAAGAAAAAAGTATTTCCTTCCCTAAAGAGCATTTTTTCCACCTTGATTTAGGAAAGATGAGTGCAAACAAATTTTAATCAGATATTTTCTGTGAGGCAAAAATATTTCTTGTAGCAGAAATAACTGTGCTATGAAATTTAAAATATAAGTGAGTACCACTGAAGACCTGACAAAATGCCTAGAAACAGCAGCCCAGCACGGGGAGCACAGAGCATTGCTCTCACACTGGAACAACGAAAAGCAGTGGGAAAAGCTTTTTGAAGTCTGCGGTGAGGAAACTCCACAGCAGCAGCTCCAACGAGAAAGCAACTTCTTCTCCTTAACTCATGTCAGAAACCACCTGCATGTGCACAAGTGTATACCAGAAAAGAAAGGCAAATGGTTTTCATCTCTGCATTTTACTCAACACCTGCAGGCACCACCTTTACAGCACATCATGACTGGAAAGATTTGGCCTGTCACCTAAACCAAACCCCAAAACACTGTGAGAACTGTCTGTGTGTGCTTTACAAACTACTGTGAAAACTATTGTCAAAATCTGCTAATAGGCACAAGTGGCTTTACTGGTTTCTAAAGAGTTTAGCAGCTTAGCCCCTCTGCCTTCCCCAGAATTTTAAACAAGTTCAGACAAGGGGTAGAGAAGCCATGGAAAAAAAAGAGGTGTTGGTAGTTCCTTACGTAAACAAATAATTTTATTAAGTGAGTCAGAATGAAGCAGCTGCTCAGCATTTGCTCTGTATCACCCCCACTTGCAAAGTGCTGGGATTTGGCTCCACAGACAGACTTGGGAAAAAAAAAAAGGCAGAGTGAGAAGGTTGTGGAGCACTGGAGTGGAGATGTGTGGGCATTCCTCGATGCTGCAGTGTTTAACTACAGCATCTGCACCTGTACAGGGGGAGTTCCATTTCATTCCATTCCATTTCATTTCATTCCATTTCATTCCATTTCATTTCTCCTAATGTGACTTCTTAAAATTGGTTTCCTTCCCACACTACAGATCTGAAGAACAAGAACTCAGAAGTCTGTGCTTCAGGAGCATATGAAAATGTCATTTGTGTACGAGGCAAGCCAAGCAAAAAGCATTAGGTCAGGTCCCACAATTCTCTCCAGTGCATGAGAACTGCCACAACCTTCATCCTGAAGAAATCAGCGTGGCTGCACTTCCCATGAGGGTGATCACAGCCTCAAACTGTTCAGGGTGTTTATAATTTAGCCCACAGCTCTCAATGCCAGGATGGCCCAGCTTTCTGTGTCACCCCTGTCCCTGGCAGTGCCCAGGCAGTGCCCCTGGAGCAGCCTGGGACAGTGGAAGTGTCCCTGCCACGGCTGGGCTGGGAGGTCCCTTCCAACCCAAACCCTTCTGGGATTCTCTCATGACTCCAGAATGCCAGTGCCAAAACCAAACCACCTCAAAGCTGAGCTGGTGGTGTGGTTGTAATCTTCAATAAAATGAGGAATATTTCCCTACAGCAAGTACACATTCCTCGTAGCAAACTAAAAGTATCGAACAATCTGCTACCAAAATATAAGCAGAAGCAAAATAAATATATTGAATGAATAAACATCCAAATTCCACAGAATAAGGCACAAGAGATGATGCTGAGAGCTGTTTAACAATACTGTAAAAAGTCAGCAAGACCTTTTCTTTCTCTTCCATGTAATTTCTTCAGCAGCAAATGGATACAGATCTTTTTTCTCATTTATTTTCTGTTTCATTCTACTCAGTTTGTACTGTGACAAATTATATACCTCTATTTCCTACTCCTCACTGTGAGAGATAAGAACAGCAGAGATTCAGCCTATTTGCAACCCACTCTCATGACACATCTTCTGCAACCAAACCACAGGGATTAGAGAAAGAACCTTTCCCCCCAAGTAATTACAGAGAAGCTTTTCAAGAAAACTTTGTTCTTATAGAAATGCCATTTAAAGGACATTCCAGAAAAGCCCTTGCAGCACTTCTTAGAGTGACTTTTGCTATTAGGCAATGCCTGTGACATGCACTGCAGAAGTAAATATAAATTTTATATCTACAAGTCACCACCACGAGTCAGGAGTGTTGGAGCAATTCTTTTGCAAAAGGTTTGCTTTTGACAGATGTTTCTACCATGAACTTCAGAAGAAGGAAAAAACCTTCTGTAAACTATGTAAACACTATTCTGTATTGAAACTGTGGCAATACTATTTTTTTTATTTATTTTTGAAGGGAAAGATACTTTCAGAAATGTGGATTTTACTATTCCACACAATGTCTCAAATGACTTTCATTCTGCATCGGGGTGGATACGTTTGACACAGCAGCAGACTGTCTGCTGTCACAGCACTGGAAAAATAATGATAATAATAACACAAATCCCCTAAAAATGCCTGCCACTTCCCTTTCTATGTGCTTGCAGCTCAGCAGTTGGTTCTTACTTTAGTTTTTTTCACTTTTCTGGCTGATCAGAACCCTGAAGGTGCAGCTTTAAAACAGGAAAAAAACTATAGGAGGGCAGTTAGATGAGACAAAGCTTATTTTAAAAATAAATATTATTAAAAAAATATTTTAAAATACCAGGGATGATTCACCAATTATTCCATATTCACTTACTTCAGAGCCTGTTCCAGGTGGCGAATTCTCTTTTGAGCATCCCCTCTTTCTTTATCCAGATCATTCCGAATGCCATGAATCTGCCATTTGAGGAAAAAACCACCCTGTATTTTAGCCAAAACATTGTCTGAGTTAAAATAAATCAATGTCATTTTAAATTCTAAAAATTATTTATTGGCATATTCCTTTTCCACTGATGCAGACAACCATCCATGGATTTCTAAAATGATGTGAAATGCAAAAGCAGAGATTAACAGAGATGAAGCATGAGAATGTAGTCAATGAGCTATTTTCCTTCTCAAAGTGAATATTACTTTCTAGAATAAAGGAATATCAGTAATTACATAAAAAAGGAACTAATTTTCTTTAGGTAAGTACAGAAAAGCAGATAGGAATTTGCCTAAAATAGTGAGCTGTATTCTCTAGGGTGCAGAGCTCCTACTCACCAATTTGTGACCACCCAAAGTGAATCACTTCTGATCAATTCTTACAATAATAAATATCAAACATAAATACCTTACATAAATATCCCAAAGAATAAAAATACTAGTAGAATAATTAGCAATAATAATCCTAAAAGTAGTTACAAATTTTACTTTGAATTTGGCAACTTCCCAGGTATGGTCCAAACCATGAGTTTCTGTAATGTTTTTTTTTGCCCAGGGCAGGTTAAGTCCAAGAGCTTGTACATAACCCAAGAGTTGTGTTGCTTTAGAATTGTATGAGAGAGAGTTGTATTGCTTTAGAGTACAAGATTTAATCCAAGAGTTGTATTGCTTTAGAATTGCTCAAGGAACAGTGTGGGGATGGGACATTCAGGAAATCCTTTATCCACCTACAGTCACTTGTAATGTTCCAGGCACTACAATAAAGAGAAATGTGTTTTACTGAGTGTGTAGGCAGTGAAAAAACACAGATTCTCTGCTGGGAGCAGCTCCATGGAGGTGCTCACTCCAGGAACACTTAGCTGGGTTCCAAGAGCCCCCAAATCCACGAGCTGTCCTTCAGAGAATAAAAAGGCTATTGCCAAAGCTGGTAAAATTCTATATATTCAACAGGTGGCTTGGGAATGGCTGTCAGGAATAATCTGTCACTCTTGTGATGCTGAGCTGAATGTTTGGAAAACAAGCAGCAGATTATTTATAAAAAGCAGGTGTTTCCTTGGCTTGTAAAGCCATTTAGCCTAACTGGTTCCTGATCCAGCAGATAAGCACATTTAATCAAACAGTGACATTTAAGGCTCCTACCTATGATTTGTTTGAAGTTTAAGTATCCTCAGAGGCAACAGCCACTGCAGACTCATAAAGATGATTAGATAATGGGTAGGTTTTTAAGTGAACAGATTGCAGCAGAGACTTCACGATTCCTTTACTTGTTTTAGTATTTTATGGGCCAATCCATCCTGGTTTATGGATTTATATCCATAGATCATTCACAGGTATTTTTCTTCTCGTCCTTTCTCAAAGATTTGAGTTTGAAAACAGTTACACCAGAATTTATGAACAAACTGCTGTCAAGCTATCTACAAAAAGAGAGGCTCTGCTTCCTCGTTTGCTGATGCAGAATTCCAGCTGCCCTCCCTGGGCTCACTGTTGGAGGCACTGCTGACATGCTCTCAGCCCATGCTTAGGAGTTTTCTCCCAAAAGATCCTCAAACCTCAGTCAAATTGTGCCAATATATTTTTTATTTTGGCCTGCAAATCACTCCAATCCTGGATTTTTCTTGAGTTCGACATTTATAAAACCCACGACTTGACTAAAAAGACAAATGTAGGCTAGGTTTAAGGCAAGGCAGATCCTGGAACAAAGAATGTTTTGACTTCCATTCAGCAGAAGGAACTAACTCAAACCAAAACCTCTCTACAATTCATGTCACAAGTGCTATTACCAAGTGACAAGTAGCTGGGATCACAATCCATTATTTTATGTTATAAATTTGCCACATTTGGCAATGACATGTTTGAGTAACACATCCTTTCAATTAAACAGGCATCTGAGGCACCCTCTGGCTGCACATGAGTTGCACACATAATGTCACTAAAATTGAAGTTTAATTTGAAGCCTATTGATGTTCCGAGTCTAAAAGAGCAGGCAGGATTTGCAAAGTGCTTTAAGATGAAGTGTTTCTGATGAAAATTACATTTTTTACTTTAAGTTTCTGATGTAAAAGCAATGCCTGTTGACAATATCTAGAGAACACGTGGAGAAGGATGGAGTAGAGATATTCTGGGGGGAAGGAGTGTGGGAGAACACATGAGCACTGCAGAGGTCAGGCCAGGTTTCACTCAGCTCATTATCCTGTCACCAACAGCACTGCCATCAGCAGGGTGCACACACAGGACAGGCTCCAGGGGCACTTCTCTGGGAATGACATCCCAGCCTCCATCCCTTGGAACAGGTTCCTAAAACCAGAGGTGATAGCCCTCTCCTTCAACAGCTGTGCTTAAAATCGTCCTTCATTTTTGTCCAATTATTTTTCCAAACCTTCTGAAGTGTTTGGATTCCCAAATTTACTATTTGGGCATTTCAAAATTTAAACCTTCAAGTCCTGTACAGAACAAAACTGAAGGTGTGCAGGAGATGGGAAATTTTCCTGGAAATATTACCTGTTTCTCATACACATGCTGCAAGTGAAGCTTGTCCTGCTGAACCTTGTGTTCTTGATCCTGCAGAGGAAAAGATGTGTATTCTAAATAAACAAATCCCATTTTTCTTCCATTTCAGAGCATTCATCAAACACAGACATTAGCTATCATATAGAAGAGTCCATAAAAAAATAAAAACCCACTTTATATCATCATGAAAAATTCTCTGACATAGAAAAAAAATTCACCAACACCAAATAACACAACTATCTCAGAAGTCAAGATTCATGTTTGCTAAAGAGAAACAGCAACTGGTTCTCCTGAGCTATTAAAATGCCAGTCTGTACTATATCAACTGTGAAATGAAAGACACTGGAAGAAAAGTAGATGCCAAAACTCAACCAGGACTGATACATGATACAGATGTGGAACTCATTACTCTCAGATAGAAGGATTAATTTAAATGCCTTCAGGAAGACTGAATATTGAACTGAACTAATAAACAGTGCAAATTAAAAACAATTTTGAAACTTTAAAAATGTTTACAGTTTACAAGAAAAAACAAAGACATTCATCATTCTTTGACAGGCTTCTCTGTAATCCACCAGTACAGATTCAAACTCTTTATTTTAACATGTGAACTACAAGAAACCTCGGTGAAAATTCTGCTCTTACGTCTCTTTTAGCCACACTTTTTCAATCAACCTGTAACCATACGTGACATTTCCCAGATTTCCATTAATAAAACAGAAACAAGCAAGCATGGTATCTAGAAGTACATTTAAGGATGGATATCTAAACATTTAAATCATCAAATAAAGTAAAAAGGGTTGGTCATTTCTGAGAAAGAGAATCAGGGCTCACCCTCAGCTGCTGCTGCCTTTGATGTTCCGAGTCCTGCAGTTGTTGTTTCAGCAGAGCCATTCCACGCTGTAATTCTGCAATCACATCAGATGTCCGCTGGGATTTAACAGAAAAAGCCATTTTTGCATTGCACTCCTCATTAGCTCTTTTGCATCTCTAAATTTATTTCTCTAAGGTTCCCAAAAATTGGAAAAATTATCAACTTATAAGTTTACGGATACGTCAGCTGGGGCCCTCTGATGAGCTCAGAAATGGAAACAAAAGCACAAAAAACCATCCCTAATAATAAAAAAATCCCTTCTAAAATCTACTGAAAATTGGTAAAACCAAAAATACCTTGTAAATGGAGTAAAGTATCATCAAAGCTCAGAGAATTTCAGCAAATAAACACCAAACACCACACTTGTCCTATGGCTCGATGGATTAATAAATGGTATCTAAAACTTGAGTATTTTCTACAATTATTTAACTTTAAAATCACTTTAAATATGTACCACCTCTGTACCTATGCATATCAGTATCTATCACCCTGACAGATGCTTTTCCAGAAACAAACCAGAGTTATTACACTTTGGGTGGAATCTACACTTGCGAAATAAAACACATTTCCTTAAACACATAAATATTTAACACAATGTTCAATACTATGTGGCCTGCAGGACCATTTTTTTCTGGAAAAAATATTTTCTGTCATGGAAGAGGCTTTATGTCTTGAGGCATTAAGTCTTCAAGGGTGTATCCAGAAGTTTTACAGGAGCACAAACAAAATCAGAATTTTAATTGTACTTTATCTGAATCAGCTGCAGAAATACACACACACCAGAATGACCAACCAGCTTCAGATGATTTTTCAGTCAAATGTGGGAATGAAAAATTAAACCCCAATTTTATTTAAGCTTCCACTCATTACTAACTTGGGGAACTGAGCAATTCCTTGGATTTATTCATAAGAATCACATTGATGGTGAGGAGAGAAATAAACCCCATTTTACACCTGGCAGCATACCTGGGCTTGTTCCTTCTTCAGAAAATCTCTATCAACATCAAACTTCCTTTGTAGTTGCTGAAGCTTCTCCTTGTATTCCTGCATAATCTGTTCCTTGTCTTTCTGAAGTAAGTTGTACCTACAAGGAGCAAGCAAACAGAATATGGAAATTGCTTTCATATTTTGGCATTTTACCTGCTCAGTATCAATTCCACGGAGTCTGCACAGCTGCCACGTGCTCTTGTCACAGAATGAGCTGCTCATAAATAATGGAAAGGTAAGACACTGCTCAAGGTGGGCGTTTGGGTCACTCTAAATGACTTTGACACCAATTAATACATTTTCATGAGAGTTTTCCAATGTAAAATGCCATTCAGCATGTTCCTGGAACAAAAGTAATAATGTTTGCTTCTGGAAATTCCATCTTTTGAAAAGTTAAACCAGCAATTGTTACTGAATTACCTTGCTTTCAGCTCCTGAAGTTGGGAGCAGACGTCCTGGTAACGCTGTTCTACCTCAGTCTTCTCCTGAGATAATTTCTGCCGTTGTAAATTACTATTTTCAGCCTCAACAGTCAACTGCTGCACACGGGCCCCCAGCTTCTGGACTGTCTCGTTCTAAAAGAATAGGGAATTGCTGAGAGAAGCCCAGAATAAATGAGGGAATACCCCAGTTGTTATTCAGTAGCCTTGAGCAATGAGGTTCTCTGGTGATGCAGACACAAGAGTTACAATGGCAAAGCTGTCATCAATCACCACAGTAAATTCTGTATTGTATATAAAAATAAATAAATGTTCAAAATATGGGTGTTTATTCTCCCTCTAAGTGACATCTCTCTTATGCAAAACAGCATATGCAACTGATTTCTAAATTACAAATCCTTTAAAATGGGAGAGAAGAGAATATTTCAATGGAAAACTGCAATGGATGATAATACATAAAGCATTTTTACACTTTCCAAAAGTCTCATTCAGCAATCTCCTTTCAGTAAATCACAAGCATATCTCAGAAGTTGTATCTTTTTTCCTGCAACTTCATCTCACAATATAAACAAATCTAGAAATGAGCAGAGTAAGGACAGGCAGGTGGCACGAGACTGCTCTAGACCTTCCCATTCCCCCCGAATTTATGGTAATGTGCAGGGACATGAGGGAAGAGCTCCTCAGGAGGCTGGGGTCAGCAAATCAGACCCAGAGTACGTATCAGAGTTACTTTTTTATTAACAAAGGCCTGAAGATGAGGGAACAGAAATTTCACCCACTCTTAAAATAAAATAAAACCCCAAATATGCGCCCCGTGCAGCCCCTGCCACTGTCACTGGAGGGGACACAGACCTGAGCCAAGGGCAGCCCCTCTCCAGGCAGCAGCTGTCACCTGGATGGCCCCTGAGCTCTGCACGTGGCTGCAGAGATTGCACAGCCCAGCACAATCCCCCAGCAGTGCCCAGCTGCCCAGCACGGGTTTGCTTTGTGGGGCCAGAGCCTTGTTTGCTTTGGGGCCTTGGGGTCGTTGTTGGGTTTGTGGTTTTCTGGGGTTTTGTGGGTTTTTTCCTTTTTTTAATAATTAAAAAAGGAGTAATTTTTAATATACCATTGAATGTAATTCCTGGCTGGCCTCATGTCCCTCAAGGAACTTAATCCTTGTTCAGGGTACAAACCCCTCCTTGGCTCTATGGCATTAATGAAATTGTTCAGCGAATTCCACTTGCTAACAGCACGGGCACTCCCGACAACATGGAACTCTGAACAAGGAAACTGAAATACCAACAGAAAAAAAAACCTAAAAAAATCAGGAGAGAGAAAGGAGAGAGAGAAAAAAAGAAAACTAATTTCCAGTGACAGTCTAGTCTTTCATCTTAAGCCCTGCCTTGAACTCTACCTTGTTTAATTATTAAATCAGAAGCTGCTCGGCAAGATCTGTCTAGTTTTGATGGTTCTTAAATTCAATCTTGCTGACAGACTGTGTCCATTTTTCTCTGTATTTACTGTTACCTATGACATGATCTGAATGTTAATTTTTAAATTCAACATTCATTAATAAAGGAATAAATTTTGTTTGACAATGTCTTTTCACTCATTCAGTTTTCCTCATACCTCATCCTGATGAAAAGTACAGGATGCTTTCTTGAGGTTACTTGTCAATTTTTCTGCTTTTTGCATCATTTATATAACAGGCACAAAATCCAGATTATACCTAATTACATGCTTATAATTACTCTAGAAAAGAAATGCAATAAATTAGAATAATCAATACTATTTTAAAATCCTTTTAATGTCATCTTTCATCTAACAAGCAGTCAAAGAGGAGGTGGGTGAGTAAAATAGCATGTTTCTTTGGAAACAGGTGTAATATATAAATGGTCTACAAACCTGCAAAGACAAAATTTCTGCTAACTTGAATCAAATATTTGTAATTAAGGACTGATTCTAAGATATCAGTGTAACATTGACTGAAGGGCTGTACCTCGCTTAATTTTTATACGGGGAGTAAAATCCTTGGTTGGACTGGACTGTCCTTGGCTGCCAGGACAGTGCCCTCTCCCAGGAGAGAACAACTGCATGGCACTATCAAAAACAAGGATGTATGTGCATGACAAACAGCATCATGGAATGGTTTGGGTTAGAGGGACCCTCAAAATCATCTGATGCTGTCCTTTGTGGTGGAGATCTTGAGGCTCCAGTGTTGGGTGGTTTTTAGTTTCAGGTTTTTTTTTCCCATAGAATCCCAGGCTGGTTTGTGTTGAAGGGACCTTAAAGCCCATCCAGTGCCACCCCTGCCCTGGCAGGGACACCTCCTCCTGTCCCAGGGACACCTCCCCCTGTCCCAGGCTGATTTGGGTTGAAGGGACCTTAAAGCCCATCCAGTGCCACCCCTGCCCTGGCAGGGACACCTCCTCCTGTCCCAGGCTGCTCCCAGCCCTGTCCAGCCTGGCCTGGGGCACTGCCAGTCCACCTGAACACAAACAAACACATTAGAACATTTCCAGAGACACCTGCAGTGGTCAGAGGTGTACAGGCAAACCTACAGTGGACTGTGTCTGCTGCAGGTACTCCTCCTCCATCCTGGCCAGGCGGGCGTTGGTCTCGTCCAGCAGCTCCTGCATGTCCTCCGTGTGCTTCTTCCTGATGCTGAACTTCTCCTTCTCCATCTCAGCCACGGCATCGTGCAGCTGCACCAGCAAAAAGGCACAAAGTAACAAGTGGCATCTGCAAGTAGCACTGAGAAGGGTTCTGTTATTGTAGTATATCAGGAGAATCACTGACAAGCCCAGGTAGTCACACTTCTGTCCTCTCTGAAAATACTGTTTCTCTAAAACAAAAGAAGATTGTGGCTGCCCCTGGATCCCTGGCAGTGTCCCAGGCCAGGCTGGACATTGGGGCTTGGAGCCACCTGGGACAGTGGAAGGTCCCTGCCCAGGGCAGGGATAGCACTGGATGGGCTTTAAGGTCCCTCCAACCCAAACCATTCTGGGATTCTAAGAAAAAAAAATCCCAAACAAAAAAACACCCAACACTGGAGCCTCAGGACCTTCAGCACAAAAGACAATTTATGATTTATGATTATGATTTGCCTTTAAGAGGGCAAGAATTAAACCCAACTTCATTTCTACGTGCAGGGCTGCAAAAAAATTCAATTGTACAGCAAACATCATGAAGGGAGGTGGGTTTGTCCTTTCTGTGACCCTCCCTCTCCTGAGGGGGAGGCAAGACAAATACTGACAATAATCTGGACAAAGGTGACACTGTCTCACAATAAGCATGCTCTTCCCTCTGCTTTGCTGCTGTCTTGAGTTGAACAAGAAATAAAAATACATTGAAGAATTCACGACCCATTGCAAGACTAGGAGTTCAAAGGAATCAGAGTGACAGCAGGTAGCAGCAGGTTTACCCAGATTAAAATTCCATGTCAGGTCAACCAGAAATAAACACTTCCCTAATACATCCAGAGACCTGCCAGCAGGCCAGATGCACCCCAGGAACAGGGTGACCAGCTGGGTGTAAAAGCAGCAGCAAAAAGAGTCCTGATTACTTCAGGACAAAATAAAATCAGTGCAAAAAACATCCCTAAAACGTATTCTGTATATTTCTATTTTTGAGTGACAAAATGTAGTGTCCCAGATAAACACTGCAGGAGTCTGCCAAAGGAGGGAAGCATTGTTCCTTACCCTTTTCTCCCACTCATTGTTCAGGGAGTCACTGCTTTGCTCACACATCTTCTTCAGCTCCACAATCTGCTGCTCCTTGGCTTCTCTCACAACCTGGGACTCACGAACAAGGGTCTGGACTGTTAAAAACAGGGAAAAAATAAACAACTATTCAAGACCTTTGGGATTTTTCAGTGCTGGCAATAGATACAATCAGTTTGTGTCAGTTTTCCAGCTGACCTGGATTTCTGATGGGTTTTGGCTCTTAAATACTTAATGCATGTTTAAGAGGTAGCACTTAGATTCTGTGTCATTACAAGGTGTTCTCTCTTTCTACTTTGTTTACAGAATATTTCAGAGAGTTTTCCTTACTGAAGGAGTAAATATACATCAGCAAAATTCTGTATAACCTCAAGAAAATAGTTATTTTAACCTGATTTCATGAGCATCCTTAGGGGAAAAGGTTCTTGTGAAGGTTGAATGCCCAAGAAAAACATGAAAATGAAGTTCCCCAACTGAAATTGCAAGTGATGGCATCACCATTAGTGGAAAAAGCAGGTCCATATTCACACTTCCACTTTTTTTTTGAGGATTTTCATTACCTGGAACAGTGTGGGCAATTCCAACTCAACCTGTTCCAGCCAAGGGCAACCACCAGCCCCCAGAGAGAAGCCCCAGATCCCTTGTTGGACAAATTACACTCCCAAGGAGCAGGAAACAAAATACAAGGAACACTCTCCCTTTTTGTACACAGATTACCAAACTGCTGTATTGTTTTCCAGTGTGGTTTAGTCCATAATGCAAATGGACTCCAAGGAATTCTGAGAGAAACTAACACTGAAAAACTGCTGACATGCTGCTCTCAGGGTGAGTTTTGACACACTCAAGACTACTCTTGTTTGAAATCTTCTGCCGCAGTAGTCTTAAAAATAACTCCTTGTGGTTTGATTAAAATGTACTGAATGTATAAAGAAATGAAATTCGAGGCAGGGATTCCAAAAAAAATTGAAATAAATGGCCAAAATATTTCAGTGGCATCAAAGAGACTTTTTTTGGTGACGCTCATAAAACCTGTGTTCAGTGTAATAGATCACAGGCCTCTTGGAACACTGGGGTTGGAACAGCAGAGACAACTGGACAAGAATCCCAGAATCTAAAGGAAAAATTAAATCAAGAGCTGCAAATGATGAAGAAAGATGTCTGCAGAAGGAACACACAGCCACAAGAGAATGCACAATGTACAATACCACCACACAGAAGACAACCATGAGGATAAAAATCACCTTTTTTCTCCAGTTTTCTAATAGTATCCTCAAATTCTTGTTGTTTCTTTAGGTGGGTGGACTTCAGCACTTCTATTTCATCATTCTTTCTATCCAAAATCTGCAGAGAAAATTCAGAATATTTTAACAGAAGTCCAAAACATTCCAAACTACAATCAACGCCCAAGATAAACCCTGGTCTGCAAGAAGTGCTCAGGTCATGCAGGACTAAGTGATTGAACCTAAATCATTATTCCAGTTACAACTGCCAAGCCATAAACAAAGGACTGGTTTAGATAAGTGTAGGAAAAAGCAGATTAAAAAAGGAGTTTCATGTTTTAAGGTGAGGTTTTTTTGTTTTCTTTTAAACCTGGGCAAAGCCAGTGCTGCTTTTGTTGAGTTTGGAAGTTTCATGGTGCTACTGCTGCAAATAGAAAAGATTTTCATACTTATGTTGCCTAACAGTATTTAAACGCATGTAAAATTCTCAGGAGATTGAAGAAATATTTAAATAAGTTGGTGAATTTCATTACAGTCTTTTGTGCTTCACCAACTCAAATTCCTCACATAGATCCCAAGGAACAATGGACTGGAGCAGAGCAAGGATATGAGGGTAACTACACCCACGTTTCTGTACAGCCTGAGCCTGGAAATAAAAAAGCTTGAATATTTGCACACTTTGAGATAGTATTTTAATTTAAACTTTGTGTTTAAGATAAAGATTAAAGATGCAGAAATTTTGTAACAGTGCCCCAAATCTCTTATCAAACAGAAGCTTTCATCTTAAAACAATATTACTCCATCTGCAATAAACGTTTTGTGTCTTTAAAGATTAATACGACACTATTTAACCTTTTCTAAAATATCCAACGTTATTAAAGGACTTCAAAAGACTGAATACTAACATCAGTTAGGAAGGGATGACAACTCAAGAGATGAGAAAGCATTTAAACTATTTCTTATTCTCACAAAGCGGTTTCCTTTAGGCTCTCAGCTTTGCTCACTGCTTCTGCTCCGAGGCCTTGAGAACAGATGAGCCAAACATGCACCTGACCAAATATCAACATCCTCTCAGGAGGCTTTGATGTGTCACAGAGCTGTGTCAGCCAGCTTCCTCCAAGGCTGTGACTCAGCTTTAGGAAACAAAGCACAGGCACTGAGTGATGCGAGCTTCCAGCGGGATCGGGATTCCCGCTCCTCTGTCTGCAGGACATGGAGCATTTCAGGAAACTTCCCTAACTGCTGTTACTGAGAAGTTCTTAGAATATATTAAGGAGACCCTTCCAGTTAAGGCATGAGCCCTGCCAAATCCCAGCCTTACCTGGTCCAGAAATGGACCAAACCCAGGTGCTTTCTGCACCAAAACTGTACTCAGGGCATTCTGACTTAGGGAATTTGGACCTGGCATAAGTGGAACCCCTTTTTAAAGTGAATTGGAGAATCATACCCGAGATTAATTTTCTAAGCCCTCACTTTAAAAGGAAGCTTGTCAGCTATTTACAGACTCTAGAGTAACGGCACAATATCTGGGATCAGAGACCTGCCAGGGGCATCNTCATCCTCCAGAATTCACCCCAGCTGTAAAACCTGGGGATGAAGGAGCAGCATGAGCTGGGCTGGGCGGGTGCCATCCTGCAGGAGTGCTGTCGTGGGACACAGCGAAGACAAAGGCAGTGTGACCCAGGGAGCTGGGGCCACGTCAGTGCTGCAGGAGTTCAGAGTGCAAGGCTCTCAGAATGCAGTAACACCAGCAAAGGGGTGTTTGTGACCTGCTCTGCTCCAAGGCAGTGTCAGAACAGAGCCAGCCCAGCAAGCACTGCTGCTGCATGAGCCTGAACACACAGCACGTATCCCTGGGTTTTCCTACTGCTGTATTTTGCATTTCGTCCATGAAAAATTAATTTTGTTCACATTCTTCTCTAACACAAATGTTTTCTTTCCAACAGAAAATCTCAGGTTTATGATTTCCCACAGAAGTTGGTATGCTGGTAAAATAGGTTGTCTTGTTCTAACAAACAAATTGCCTTGTATTTTCATCTCCTTTCTGCAAGTGTCTTCCCCTTCCTACGTGTATGTTACCATAAAATATTCTGCATTCCTCTCAGTTTATGCCAACTGTTACCTACAATTTGACTTCCACTGAACATCAGTTGCAATTGAGAAGAAGTTAAAGAACAACTGATAAATATTTATGATAATCATAGTCTCTATTATTGTTTAAGACACTGCTTTTGGAAAAAAAGTACAAATACTTCTTACCTTTTGAACATCAGCATCGTGCTTCTGTTGTAATTGCAGCTTTTCTTCATGAAATTTACCTTCTGCTATTTTCATTTTCATTTCCAGCTTTAAAAGCAAAACAGAATACATCATTTAAGTAAAGAATAAATTACACCAATGACCTTTTCATAACTTTTTAATTATTCCTTTATGTCTTTCAGAAGGCAACAGGAAGTCACAACAAAATTTTTTTATGAAAAAATCTATATTCAGTTTTTCAATATTCAGTTTTTCAATATTTTCATATTTATTTGATAAAATTGTTGCAAAAGATGTCATCCTACAACATTTCTTCAGAAAAATTGATTTGTAGGATGTTTTAGTTGGCAATAAACACAACTGCTACTGCCCAGAACAAGCTATTGTCCTTAATTTAAATAAACTCAGGAATAAAACTTTAATATTTCTGTTAATACACCAAGTTTGGTAAACTCCTTTTGATTTCTTCAGGCAGGTGTTCCATTTACACAAAGAATATCCTTTAGCCCAGATGCACGTTTGTTTTTGTTTGTTTTCTATTATTCATGGAGCTCACATTATAAACACATTTCCTTTTAAAGGTGACTTATGATGGGATTAAGGCTTGGATCACTGAAATACATTTCCTGTTCTGGCTGTGTTTGTTGAAGCCCTCCAACACAAAAACACATTGCCAATTCTCGCTCAGAGTCTCAGTTTCCATCTTTCAATATTTCTGAATCTCCTGCGTGTTTTCAGTGTGTTGTTAAAGGCTGTCTTCAGCACAGCTAGGAGAGGAATTTCATGTTTCTCAGGCTTTTCTAGAAACCAAAAGTGACCCCTTGAGTTCAGACTCAGGCTGTTCCACTGCCACGTTCATTTCCAGGCACTGCTCAGAAAGCAAAGTGCACTGAAAAGCTTTTTCAGAAAACAGACCCTGATCCCCCTCACTTTGCAAAGGGAGGAGTAAACCCCTCCAGGAGATGACTCTGTTCTTTGGCCGACAGAAAACGTTGTGTTTGACTTTTGGGTGCTCTGAAAGGTGCTGAGGTGTGCCCCCCTCGAGGCTGGGCACTGCACTCCCATCACCATCAGCCACTTCCAGCTCTCACAGTTTTATTTAGCTCAGCTCAGAACCCGACCTGTAACATCCCAACTCCAAAGGAATTGACAGCATTATTCATTCTTTATTTTCCATGCCCCGACTAATCAGAAGTTGCCATTCAAGCATGAGTCTTTATCTCACACACACCAACACTAAACACGGTACAAATCATTCATTTTTTATATGACTCATTTGTCTAACAGGTTTGTTGGGACTAGGAAACGTCACAACATTATAATGACTTGAAAACAGAGCCACTGAAATCCAACTCAACTCAAGAATGCTGTGCAGGAAACACAGAAGGCTCCTCAAGAAGTGGAAAGAGAAGGAAGAGCAGAAAATGGTTTCATTTTCTGAACTCATCACTCATCAACTGATACCCAACAACCACTCATTACACCACAGATAAAGCAACCCATCTCCCAACTGTTTGCACATGCAAATTGATGGGGAGGAAAAAAAAGTTAGGTTGACAATTAATCCAAAGAAAAAAATCATATTCTCAGCTGTCAGCCAAGTCTTTTATCATCCCGAAATAAGCATCATGATAAAAATGCATCTTCTATTCATGAAATCTACGCATATGTATATATGAAAAGAAATGTATGCACATACTGCTGCAACAAAGTGACATTATAGAAGAAAATCTTAGTACCAGGTGATGAATAAGTGTTGATTTAATAAAAGGAGCACAGTAATCCACTTCCAGATAGACAGCTTGTGAAAATGCCATAAATAAATATGAAGGTCTCGTAAAAACACAAATACCAGAAACTAAACATGAAAGAGACTCCAATCTACTTGAATTACATTAAAAGCTTATGAATGACTGAGGTACAGCTACTGCCCTCACACAGCTACTAAATCCACACAAATTACATTTTAAACTCATTAACAACATCAGAATGTCCTGGCTGATGGAAATGAATCCTTGGTGGTTTGTATCAGAGGAGGGCTGGTCTAGGTTTTATTATTCTGTACACTGAAATAATACAAAAATAAATCAAACCCGAGAATTTCACTTGGATTAAAGATGGACATATATATTTTCACAGGCTGGTGATTGTTCTCAGCCACAGGATGTTTTCCCCCAGACTGACAACAGAACTCCCTGTTCTTGAAGCTGGCTCCCACTTCTCATGAATCTTCCCCTTAGCACCACCCTTGCACTTGCACCAGATCCCATCAATTTTACCTCTGAAGAACATTACACCACTTCCAACTTCCACCAGAACAGCCATCTCTTAAAATGTCACAGTTTTGGGACTGCTTTCCAAAAAGGAGAGCTAATTGCAACCAAAAACTGGGAAAAATGGGCTTGAGATACAGAAATCAGCCCTTAATTAATGCAACCACTCTAATAACAAAGTAGATTGCTTTTCCTCTGAATATTAGAAATAAAATAATAAAAAACAGGTGAAAAATCACAAAGACCAACTCCTCATCAGGTGAAGGCTGAAAAGGGAACACCTTGAAAAGTACTCAAGGTCTTCAGCTTCTATAAACTTAATGAAGTTTCAGCACCCCAGGCACTTTTCTGCCCCATCTGCTTCATCCACAACATTCCTAATTTTATCTCTACATATAAAGAAGTCCCATATTAAAATGTCTGAAATTCAATAGTTGATGTGCACATGAAGTTTTCAGCTAGTGTTGAGAGGAAAGCTGTATTTGTACTGAGTAACTGGTAAAAAAAAAAAAAAAAAAAAGACTCTCCAACAGCACTTAAATTTTGTAATGCTCCACAGTTCCAGCCCCACATGGATCTTCATCACAATTTCAGGAAGTGTTAATTTGAGCATCTCCTGTAAAAATAATGATATATTGGTTTAAAAACCCTACACTCAATTTCTTGAGCAGAAAACTGCTGGAGAGGCCAGAAACCATGAGGACAACACCAGAGTGTCCCACAGCAAAGCCTGGAGCACAGGTTTCATTTCCAAGTCTGCTCCTGGACCCTCCCTCTCTCTGAGGCAGAGTCTCACCACAGTTGTCGATAAAAACTCGACCCTGTGAACACGCTGGATGCAGTGATCTCATGAAGGCTGGGCTGGAAGCAGAAGGGCTCAGCTCTCCCCAGCTGGGACTGAAATGCCTCATCTTCCATTTGAAAGCTGAAGCACATCATTAAATACTAATTTCAATCAAGGAATATCTTTCAAATTAAAACCACGCCAAACCGAGGTGGAGCCTGTCGGCAGATCCCAAATGTCCAATCTCAGCTTGTCCCAATTTCCTGTGGACCAGCTCTAGGTACCTGCATGTGCTGCTCTTCCACGCTCTGCCCTCTGCACTTCAGCTTGACTTTATTTATTAAACACGTATTAGGAAACAAAATTACCTACAGCAGTACCAAAGACCTTCACAAGTTTTAGAAAAACCAGATAAAACCAACTTTTCTAAGTCGTGCTCTTTGTTAAACGCAATTTACGGCGCTCGTGCTCGTTGGTTTTAATATCTTTTATCACCAGTTAAGAGGCAGCAGAGAATATGAAACTTATGGCATGTTACCATTCAGACAGGAAAAAAAAAGTGTAGATATTTAGCTATAGTTGGGAAGTTTGCAAGTATGTATGAAACGCAGCCATTGCTGTTGGCTGAACATCATTCCTTTGGATTTCTGTCATTGTTTATCCTCCTCACAAAGA
The DNA here is from genome assembly GCA_013400175.1 of Phainopepla nitens. Taxonomy (NCBI): domain Eukaryota; kingdom Metazoa; phylum Chordata; class Aves; order Passeriformes; family Bombycillidae; genus Phainopepla; species Phainopepla nitens. The sequence goes on along the minus strand of VXBQ01009096.1, from coordinate 36,174 downwards.
GAATGAGGCAATTAAACCCTAAGGCCATGTAAACAATACTGATGTCAAACATCTGTGCTGTCCCTGTTATTTAAAGCCATGAAGGGTGGTAGCAACAGAGCTGCTTTTATGTGCCTAGTCACACTTTCCTCCTCATGTGAAAAAACAAAGCACCACCAAAACCAGCACCCTGTTACCTGACAGTGGGGTTTGGGGTAGCACTGTCCTGATTCCACAGCACAGCTCAGGTGCAGAACATTTAATAACCATCAGGCTAAACTGACAGACTCTAATCTGCAACTGCCATCAGTCTCCAGGGGGGGAGAAAAGTGATCTCTCCTTTTTTCATGACAGAGGAAAACTTCATCTCGTCCCCATTTACAGGAATTTGTCGAAATACTGAAATACCTGATTTCAAAGCAAATCAAGAAGTGCCTTAGCAATATAATCCCTGAACTCCTGCCCACTTGTCTTCATTCCAGGGCTCACCCTCGGGCCAGGGGGACATCTCAGAGCTGTAACATCCATCAGAGAGGGGTTTTGGCTCTTTGACAGAACAGAACTTGTTGCTTGCCAGGTTGGTTATTTTTTTTTTCCAAGCCTATGAATATATGGGGGAGGGAGGGAGGAAGCGAGGAAGGGGGAGAAGGATGTAAACAATAAATGAGAACTTCAAAGTTAGAACCAACAATGCAGAACAAGGACTTGTGTATCTCACAGTACACGACAAAAGTTATTTGTCTCTGTGCTCTGCAGCTGCTAAAAGGAATCAGTGCACGGCACACAAAGCTTTGATATTTCCACAGAAGAAAAAGGGTTTCTTAAAAAACATCAGCAAACAACTCGAACTTTCTACTGAATTGTGCTTACTCAATTTTCACATGCAGGGTTAAAATAATAAATATTGATAATTTATACAGTGTTTTAAACCATCCAGGAAGGGCCAGACAGAAGAGACTGGACTTGCAAAACAGTCAAGATTTATTATAAATACATGCTGATTCAGACTAAGTTAATTTGGAACAGTGTATTTCACTTCATCTTTAACAAGCTGTCTGATCTCATTGTGTTATTTCTGTATCACACTCTACCCTCAAAAATTTTTAAGATTAGCTTTGAGGTATATTAATACTTTCCACATTTTACAAAAAAGACTCAGAGTATTTAAAAAAAATCACTGGTGTGAAAAACAGGAAAAAATTGCATTTCATAACAATATATTTGAAGACAAGTTTCTACAGTAAATGTAAATTTTAATCATATTTTAACTAATCTTCCATTTTCAAATGGAATAGCTGAAAACTTTGCACTCAGTTTACAGGATGTGGAAAAAATACTGTTTACTTCCCATTTCAGAAAATAAACAAATTTATAACTACATTTTGAACCAGTACATCATTAAGCACTCCCATCACAGCACTGAATATCATCAATGTTTTTATCCAGTGCAATGACTAAGGTGAAATAAATGTCTTGGAAAGCCTCTGTTCCAGAGAGCTCAGGAAACCAGAGATGGACTGAAATAAAAACAGCATCAAACAAGTGGAACAGCCAGAAATTGGAATGTAAAAAGGCCCTTTATAAACATGGCATTTTGCCCAGATTCAAAGGTCCCTCCACAAAAGTCCATGTTTATGATCTGGACTGGATTATTTGACCTAACAAACATTTATAATTCCCAGCACACATCTACCCTTCTTTGTCTCTTTACTCTTTAAAAACAATACAATTGCTACTTCCAGTTGCAATATTTTTACACATTACTTTTTAATGGGAAACTAGATATTCACTTAATTAAAAAATTAATATGAAATTGCCTCATCCTCATAGCCACAAAAAATTAAAGGTTTTATGCTAAATCAAATCTTACCAGCTTCCCCCATCAAGAAAAATCTGACTTTTTAAATGACACTGAAATTAATACACATTTGCTTGATACAGAAAAACAATTGAATGGACATCCTTATTCATATGTAAATGTCATTAGGCTCTTTCAAGAGAGAACAATGTATTTTTCATGGATCTCCATGCTGGGGGTGGTGGGAAGAAGGAGAAGTGCACCCAGCTCTGTATCCCAACAACTGTAATAACTGGAAATGGTATTTGTGCTCTCAAGGATGTTTTCTCTGGCCAATAAACACAACATGGATATTAGCACTAGAGCACATCGTGGTTTTTAGCAGCGTGGTTTGCAGGGCCCCACTTCCACATGGAACACATGACCAGTGGGGGACACTGACACCAGCAAGGACGAAAGAAATTCAGGATATGCTTAGAAATGAAGAAAGCTGTGCCACAGCAGCATTAAATGCAAGTTCATAAAAGACAGCTCAAAAATGCAACAAGCTGCATCTTCAGCTGCCAGCACTGAGAACTGAGCCCAGCTGAGCCTGTGAACATGCAGGAATCAGAGATTTCCAAGGGCTTTGGTGACATGTGAAGATAACAGAAGGTACCACTTGAGAATTTCATGTTGTTCTGCACAGTGCCCAGTCCAGTGAGTGAGTCTGAACACACTGAGTCACCAACCCTGACTTCTTCTCCCCACTGTTATTCCTCTCTTTTTTAATGCTGTATTTTCGCAGCTACTGAACTTTTTATACACTTTTTTCTTCATTTCAAGATCTCCTAAAGCAGCCACTAAAACTGTACTCCCACCTTCTTTTCACCAGTGCAGCACTTAGCAATAACAGTGTTCAGCTTCTACTTTTTCTAGTCAATGTCTTTTCTCCCTTAAAAACCACAATCTACACATGAAAAAAAAAAAGAAACCAAACTTTCTTCCCCATTTTTTTTTAAAGAGAGACACACTTTGAGGTAGAGATTAATCATGCAGCAAAAGATTAATTCCCAGCTGCTTGGTAACCATCTGGACATTCTACTGGTTAAAACACTAGTTTGAATTGCTAACCTACCCCTTTGATCTTTCTCAATGTCTCCAGCCCATATGTGCAATAATTAAAGACATAGTTCACAAACTATTGCAAAAAAAATAAATAAATAACTGTACATGTACATCTAGATCTCCACAAGCAGCCTGACTGGTATCAGGAGTTATAAATCAGCAGCCAGTTTATGAAAACATGTCTCATCTTGACATCCCCTGTGTGTCTCACACCAGTCTAGCAATAAAATAAGGTTTGGGGTTTATTACATTACATTCTGAAGAGTTATCAAAGCAAGGCAGGATGTGACTTCCTCACAAGGAACACAACGGACAACTTGCACATGTTTTTGGGAGCAGGACATTAATCAGCCAGGAATTATGTTAGCAGCAGTCAAGATTGCTGTGATTTTAAATATGAACCAACAGATTCCTGCTCAGGACGATTACTCAGTGGTGAGAATCAGTTTACAACTGGATTCTCCACATAAATCACATCCTGCATCCAAAACAGACAAGAGGGGTGTGGAGAAAAGGAGAAAATTCAAATGAACCAGAAAGTAGTTGCTGCCACTGGCTGGAAGATTTTCAAGGGGAAATAAAACTGTGTTTTCAGAAGAAAGTTGTCATAGGAAAAAAAGTTACAGAAAAGTGAAAATCACGATGAAAGCCATAATTATGTCATATCTGCCTTTTCTTGGCCCCTCATATGGGCCACACTTGTGTGAACAGTAAGCAACACACGTTCTTACATTTTAACAAGAATATTCACCAGAATTAAAAACCTTCACAATCATTACCCTTGGAAATCAGCATAACATTTATGAGCAGAGTATGGCTTGGACAGTCCCCAGGGAAGAGGATGACAAAAGAAGGGGAGCAGCAAAGGAAGAGAAGTGGATGAACAGAAGGATAATAAGAAAAAAAATTCCAGCACATGAAGCTCCAGTTATTGTAAGACACAGGTTTTGGGCCCACTCAAATGCTTCCAGACAGTTCATCAAAACCATTCTCCCCCTGTTATTAAAAAGCACCAACAGCCCCAGCACATATCTGAGGAGGTTCCTTGAGCTGTATCCAGCTCTCCTGATCCATACACAGATGTTTATACATCCATCCACCAAGATTTAAACTCCAGAGACACACACAGACATGAGCACACACTTATAATTCAATATATCACACAAAAGAACAATATTGATATATTTTGTTACCATCCCTGGAAGATATGAACAAAAATATTTTTCAGTGAGGAAAAATGTAAAATCCATGATGTAGCTAAAGGCACGATAATGATAATTTTACAGTGGTTTAATTACCAGAGTCCTTGTCTTAGGATACTGTCTCCATATTGGGTTTATCTATTGCTCGTATTTAGCATGAATTTCATGTATTCAAATACTTCACTATGGAACAGGGCAATTAAGAGGAAGAAATCAAACCCAGCAGGACAATGCCCAGTGATCACCATCTCCTAATTGCAGGGACTCTTATCTTCAAATGCTCTTCCCTCCTCTTTTCCATGCTAACACCAGTCAGTGTTATTCACTCTCCCTCCCAGTTTTACAACTTTCTTTCCTCCCTGCATTCTTTCCCCCACATTCTCTCTATGGTCCCTCTTGGGGGAAATCCATATCACAGCCCTCGTGCAATTTGCTCTGTTTCAAGTTATAATCTTCTGCCAGATAAGTGAGAGGCACAGTAAATCTGCTGCTTTCAACACCTTCAATCCAGAGCCCTTTTAGCCAGACCAAGACTTAACTATATCAGCACTGCAGATTTTATCTTTGTGGAAATACATCACTAGATCCCAACACTTCTGGTGCAGTAAAACCATATAAACGGCTTGATGATCTTTATAAACAAAATTTGTGTCACGCAGCAAAAGGGAGTGCTCATTCCCAAAATAAAAGGAGAAAAACAGAAATAAAGATTACAAAGATGAAGGTCCTAAACAGCTTTTTAAAAAGGCTGTATCCTAAAGATAAGACTTCTTGAATCATAAACCCATAAAACACTCTTCGTTTTCCATCTTACTTCTGGTCCTTGATCCAGGAAGATGAATTTTCAGGGGGAAAAAGAAAAAAAAAAGGTCTTTTTCCCATTCTCTGTGTTCTCTGTTATCTTACAGCACCTAGCTCATCTCTCCTCATTCCCCACCCCACGTGACAAACTGCTGGCAGCTGTCCCACAGGTGCTCTCCTGAAAACCTTTGCCCAGAATTCCTCCTCCCCCACTGAGCCTGGGCTGCTTTAGCACACAGGAGGCTGGAAAAGCACCAGTGGCTCCAGTGTCCAAAGGCTTTATCACTGCATTCCCAAAAACCAAAACAGAGGAGTGATGGGAGCACAGCGATAAAGTCAACACAAACATTGGAAACACTCAATGTTCTCGTTAACCCAGACAAATGAAACTTCACAATGTATTGCATAAAGCACTGAGCTTGCCAGTTTGTCTGAAAAATAAATAAATAAAGAGCTGGTATACAACTCAGAACAATTTTACTGCAGGTATAACCTTCAACTGAAAAGTGAACGTTATTTCCAATTTGCCGCTGACTTGTTTAGGTTTCCTTTCTTGAGATAAGATAAATAAATAGCTTTGCTTACAAAATAATAAAACCAAAGGAAATTGGGAAAAAATGCTAAGAGTAAATAAGACTGACAAAATGAAAAATTAGGAAAGAGGACATCTTTAAAGAAACATCAAAATGTCTTGAAGTGATATAGTTGTTCGAGAAAGGTTAAAAGAAATCAATTTAATAACATAGCTGATTTTATTTTCTCATTGCAGAAAAATTCCAAACCTGCATCTTAGCAATGTTACTGAAACTGTTTTTCTGAAAAATCACAAATCAGACTTTCCCTTCCCTCTCCTCTGCCCCGTGGAGCTCTGGGTGACACAGGATGGCCAGAGGTGAAGTTCAAAGGGACATTTTCCCTTTTCCTCAAGACAGGCCAATCACCCCATCTGCCGTGCTGTGCTGCCCTGCTGAACATGGATTTATTCCTGTTGGGTTGCACCTCCCTTGTTTAAACCCACAACTTGTCAGCAATGCCCATTTCCCAAATGGTTTCATCCATGGCAGTGTTTGGGGAAGAGATGCCTAAAAGCTGCTGCTGATGACATCAGCCTTCTCGCAGGGCTGTGATGTGGTTATCGCTGCTCACGGCCATGTGTTCAGCATTACAGACTCTAAGCAGGTGCAGGAATGCTTTATGAACAAAGGTCTAAAGGTTAAAAGCAAAAAACCCCACAGTTATCCTATTTTATGTTCTCCCCTTGTAGTACAAAGAGGTTGAAATACGTTAATGGTTCCCCCGGACCCTTTTGTACAGCACCGTTTCTCTGTTAAGACATTCCCATTCTATAAATGAAAAGGACTTTATTCCTAATTGTGCTTCACAAACAAAATAAGATGAAAACACATTTAAGTTTTCTCGTTAATAGCACACACATGGTGGTTGTGAAACACTGTCTGTAACCTTTCCAGTTCAAACCAGCCCACAGTCGAGCACCATTAGCAAAAAGTCCTGCATTTTTTACTGTGTGGCTTAGAGGATTTTTCCACTGAACTAGCAAAGTATTAACTGGGTATTTTATGTAGCTCCTTGGCATGCGTTCCTGTTTATTTAATTTGAAAATATTGTTTAAATGACAACATCGTGCTTTCAATTTATTTATTTCTTGGGCTGTTTTCACATCTTATGAAAGCTTGCCTCATCCTGGGGCACTGGTGTTTTGAACACTGTCAATACAAAAGAACAGTCAATAGCAGAGCAGAAAGTGAAAGGCACGTGGCTTGTGCAGCTGCTGGTTTGAGCACGGAGTGAGGCAGCCAGGTAGCAGCAGAAAACATTTCATACACATTCTTTTACTAACAACTGAAGGATCTGCCAACCAATTTTACCCTCCTCTGTATCTGTGCTAAAAATGTTTTCTGAATTGTCATGAAAGCAACTTCAGGCCAGATCCAATCCATGTGTCCTTACAAGACACCAGAGAAATGGAAGAATATTTTCCTGCTTTGCTGATGATGCCCCTTCCTCCCCAGCTCAGATGTATTTGGGGCACTTTGTGGGTTTAGGTCCTTCTGGACAGTAGGGAACTATGTACATATGTGTCAGTTTTCCAACAGCATATGGCTGAAATCAGAAAATTTAAAGACAAACAGAGCAGAGTGCCGGATTTGGGTTTTTGTTGGTTTTTTTTTTTTAATGACTGGTTGGTTGTGTTTGGGGTTCTATTAATCATTCTCCTAATGCACCTTGAGTTTCATTTTCTGCCCATCAATTCACTGTCTTTCCAAAAAAATAATGTGTAAAATAAAATGAGCAGCTTGTGACAAAATACCTCAGGCAGTCAACCTCCTTAAAGCATGAAAAAGGTGAAAGTGACCACAAAATGTTACTTTTACACATATTCAAACAAAAAACCATGGTGTGAGAGAATTAGACAGCTAAACTTGGACAGTAATCTCAGGAATTCAGTGTTACAAAGAAGTAAAATAAAACCCCATATGACTAAAAGAGGATTGGATCTCAATGAGACAAATACAGAAATAATGTAGATCCTATCAGAAACAAGGTCAGAATTTGCTAATTTTGAAAGGTACACAGAAAGTAAACAAAAGTCCTCACTAAATCAAAGGTTTCACTGCCTCTATTGAAAGATAATTTGGAAAAGTCCTAGAATTCAAACTTCTCTCCACTAAAAATTCTTTCAAAGGACCAGTAAATGTGTTCAGAAAGTCTTTTTCACTCCCTAAATAATTGGGAAATCCATGAAGTATTTATTGACAAGCCCTGTCACTTCAGCAAATTTCTGTTCCATGAGATTTTCTGCTAGAATAACTTCCTTGTCAATGCCCAATTTCCAAGGAAAATGCCAGAAAAGAATCCCACCTCCTTCTCCGGCGTTGGGAACAGCGCCTGGTGGTGCCGAGAGGGGCTGCCCTGCCCAAGGCCAGCTTTAGGTGTCATCTATTGAAGAAAGAGTTCAAAACAACCAGTGAAGTCAAAACCAGTAAATCCAAGCCCAATCAATCCCAACCAGCCATCAAAAATAACAGAAAAGGTTTGGCTGCCCTTCTGAAATAGCAGGGGAATATGAATACCTACCAGAGTCATTGGCACCCGCCTCTCTCGCAGGTATCTGGGGTTTTCTAACTGCAAAACCAGGCAGAGAAAAGTCAGCAGGTCAGCAATGTCTCATTCAGCCCAAGACACCACAGCTAAACTATCCTTAGCACAGGAACTGCATCACCCAAAGAACCACAGATGAGATTTCAACATGCCTTACATGGTGTAGAAATAGGACATCTTCCTGAGATCATTTGGTTGGAAATCTACTCAGCAATTTTGATAATGTAAATGGACCAAAAGTTGCACTTTTTCCCCTCCCAGTTCTTGTGGTTGTAAAAATTCCATCAATACATATAAAATATTATTATTATAAAAATATTTGGCAGCTACATACATGGGCTTATGCAAAAGATTTCCAACTTTATTGGCTAAATTCTCTCTGAAATCAGTATAAAGCTACAATATCTTTACAGATTACACTGATTAAAATCTAGTACTTTTGAAAAATTACAGTTGGGTGCGTTGAAACTATAGCCACACATGCAAGTTATAGAGACAAAACATAAGGAAGTAATTCATTAACATGGCTATATAATTAAAACAGCTCTCTTAATCACTATTTTTAAGAACTGGATACAAAGCATTGTTCCCAACCCACTTCCTCTATCAGACAGTTCTATCTTTCTCATTTTCTCAGATGATGAGGCTCAAACATCACATCACAGAGAAAGCAGAATGCCCAAAAAAAGCTTTTAAGGGTATAATCTTGTAAAATGTGGCAGTGAGATTTGGAATATGAATGAGATTGCAATACACATTAAAAAAAAAATGTGGTAGGATTAGGTTGATCTACGAGGCATGGCAAATATATCAAATGCTTGCACTTTTTGCAATAGTATGACATAAATTTGTGTGTTGAATTTATCAGTGGAAAAGAGACTTAATCCCTCTGAAAATTCAATTGATACAGTGTAATTTATTCCTCTCCCAAAAGGTGATGTAGGATTTCTGTGTGGTGTTGAGCTGTCCTATTTCACCCAGAAGCCAGTGCAGATACTCACATTTAACACATACATTCAATTTCAATGAATGGTATTATCCAAAATGTTAATACATTAGCTGAATGCATCAGGAAATCAATAATTTACCAATAACCTATTTCTTGTCAGGGAGTTTACTGGAACAGTTACACTAAACTTTATCCCACACAAAGTATCCTGTGCTGGCAGTTACATCCATGGACAGCCACCAGTGAAGGAAGGAATCCTGGATGCACCCACTGCATTCCTCAAAAATGAGGAATTTTGGACACAGGAGATTGAGAGGAGAGGAAGACAGGAGTGGGATCAGCCTGGAGCACCATCCACAGGAGATCCAGTGGAGGGGAAGGAAAAGCAAATCAAGAGAGAGGGAAATAAAAGGTACAGAAATTCCAAACTGGAAAAATTTTGGAGGATTTTCTTCATCCTACACATTTGCACCTGCAATAGCATTTTCCACCGACATTTTACTGGTATTATATTCCTCCTCCCACCTCAATCTGGCCACTTCCCCACCCAGCCCACGCTCCTGATCATCCCCAGGGCCGAAGGTGTTCGCCAGAAGCTCAAGGTGCTCCCCAGCCTGGCCTCAGTGGGAGCAGTTTCAGCCTTCACCAACACCTGCTGGACCCTGGAGATGGCTGCAGGGCCACATTTCCAAGGCTTAACCATTTCCCAAAGCCCTGTCTCTCATGCAGAATCACCCCTCACTTTGGCTTTTTTTAAAGCTAAAAATTGCTGTAAATATTTACAATTAATTAAAATCCTTTATCTGCCCATGACACTCAGCTGTTTGCAGCCTTCACTTCAAAACCAATCTGAAAAGCTAAGGTACATCCTACTTGTTTATGGGAATGAAGGAAAATGTGTCTCTAATACTTTGTAGGGTCCAAGTCTTGCATTTTTTGATTTCGTAACAGCAGCCATATGTGCTTTGAAGTTAAATGTTCCCACTTTGTTACTTGTTGTGGATTATATCCACTTAAACTGATCTGTAAACATTTAATGCCTCAGCATTCATTCTTTTCATGCTGGTCTTCTGCAAAACTTCTCGTTCTTCAAATTAGACCACATTAAAGAGAGAAAATCACAATAAAGAATGCCCCAAAAAAGAAAAAAAAAGTCTGTATTTAGGAGAAACATGCAAATTTAAAAATAATAAGCAAAAGGTCAAAGACAAGCCAAAATACATATGTATGAAACTGAAGGACTGCCATGAGAAGAGCAGTAAATCACATGCTTTTTTAAGAGTATGAACCAAATAAATGTCATCATGAAAGACATCTTTATTTGAACTAGAACTGAACTCTAATTTGTAAATACCACTTCTTAACAGAAATGGTATTTTGAATGTCTTTGTAGAAAAGATTTTGGATTTTCCTGTTCTATTAGGCAGTCTGACAAGAAATCATGTTTCAGTTTGTGAGGAGTGCAATGGTCATCTTCTCCTAAACCAGAGCTGTGAAGTTGTTGGGTGATCAGATCCCCATCACCTAACAGAGATAATCTACTTCTTTAAAACATATATATTTTCTTAAATTGGAAAAAAAAAAATGTATTGCAGAAATGCATGTAAAAATAAAATTCCAAAACTGCATTTCAGGCAAATTAGCCGTAATTTGTATCTTCAGCATTTTCAATTTCTATTTATTTTAACAACACCTAAAGTAGTCAAAATTCAATATTTATGAGTTATACAATTTTAAAGCTATCGATGCAAGTAATGAGTGAAGCACTGACAAAAGCTGAAATGCTTTCCCCCAAAAGCAAGGACAGTGCAGGAAAAGCACGAGTCTGAGCTTTGAGTACTTCCACAAGTCTCATCCTCATCAATTACATTCCAGCCCTCAGGCTGAAAATACTGTCCAGGCTTTCTGTCTGTGCACTATATCCCAGCCCAGAAACTGCCACCAAAGCTTTGCTCTTCTGCTCAGTAAATGCTCAACAATGACAACACTGAAGCCCTGGTTCCAAACCCCTCCAAAGTCCTGCTCCACTCTTGGGAAGACGTTTATCCAGAGATGGTGATCCCCAATAATGCCCAACTGCAGCCTGTGTCAGTCCTCTCACAGAATATTGAGAATATTAAGATCCAGAGAACAAAACCCCCCCACTTGCATCTGCAGCCTCACTGCACATTCACCCTAAGCTCCATCAAAGACAAAACGTCATTGTTTTCAAAACAAGGATGGCAAAAACACACATGAAAGAGTTAAGAACACTTAAGACTTTGAAATGGTAAACAACTAAACTGAACCTTGCCCTAAATTCTTACTTTAATCTACCAAACCCAGCCAGCCAGCATGTTCCCTACAGAAATAACTGCTGAGTAGCTTCAGGAAATTTGAGTAAGGACATTCTTATCTAACATCATAATTTGTAGGGAAGTTCACTTTAATGCTGCTGCTGCAGTCTTAGTGGAAGGACATTAAAGCACATGAAGGCTGTTTGTCAGCATGGAAGTTGAATTAATTTTTTGAAGTCGCGACACCACTCGGAGTTCACTGTGGGAAAGTTTTTGCAGCACTGCTGCCCTCCAAGGCCACAACATATACAGTAGGTATGTTTATAGTAAGCAGCCAGACTGGGAAACCAAACAAAAGATAATCAAATGCCTTGTGCAGAAATGGGTGAGCTTAACTAGACTGGAAAGGCAGAGGCAGATGTGAGCCAAGCACAGAGCAGGCACAGCACCCAGCGCTGCCGCAGCCTCGCAGCACCCCAGCACTTAACCCTGTGTTCAGCACTGTGCTCCAGGGAAGGAGAATGGAACACAGCCACCAACCACACAATTTCCTTGGTCTCAGTCTGCTCCAACCTGTACCAGGCAATAACATTTCCCAGGACAAATTCTCCTGGGCAAGACTGAGCGTCCAGCCAGTGCCACATCACTTCTGGTAAAAGCTAAAGAGTTAATTCTCGTCCTGGCTGAATTCCAGTGATGAAAAATCGTGTTCTCTCTGATTAAAAAGCCCTTTGCTGTTTCCCCAGGGTACAATCTCTTTGTGTGCTTTCTGCCTAAAATGATGTGCTGAATTTCCTGGGATGTTTGAAAGAGATGCTTTGTCACACCTAAAACTGGCTACAATTCGGTGACAAATGAAATTGCATCACAGGCATGGTGAAAGAGAGTGAGAGACAGGCAGGTGAGGTGAGAATTTGCAGGGGTTTAATTTGCTGCTGTTCCTTTAACGTAACTTCAATTTTCTTATCTAAAAACATTTGTCTGTAATCTAAAAAGCTCAGCTAAAGAGGAAAAAAAGAAAAGGAAAAAAAGGCAGTTTAATTCCATTACCCAATGAGGTTCTTTTCCTCTTTCACATCTTTCACAATATTTAATTATTTTTAAGACATAAACAGAAGATGGTCACCTTCCTCTCAGTTATGAAGTGCACTAGAGCTGCAAGAATATGCAGAAATTTATTGACAGCTGTCAATGATGAAATAACACCACAGAATCACAGAAAAGGCTGTGCTGGAAGGAACCCTAAAGTTCTTCTCATTCCCCTAGCCCAGGTAACTTTTGTTATATTCTAAGATGGCTGTGGAATGACAAAGAAAGTTCAAAGTAACAACATGACCAAAGATTATTGGTATTTATTTGTCTCAGCTCCTGGCTCTGAAGCTTCTCCCATCAAACAGCCACACAAAAGGATTTCTGCTTTTCTACACTGCCAATGCAGCTGCAAGGCATGAACACCTGATAAAGGACAGTCCCCACACCAGTTTAGGTAAGAGTCAATACAGGCTAAGAAAAACACATTTTATAATGTATGTGAAATGAGAGTAAATTTGAGTAGAAAAACCATAAAAGCATTTCCCAAAACTTTTCACAGTATTTTTAATAATAATATTAAAAAAATCTCAATCACTGATGTAGGTACATCATAAAAACTGAAAACACATCCAGAATGTGAACTTAAAAACACAAGAGCTTTGAAGAAGAGGAAAATTAGAATATACTAATGAATAGGAGGCTGAAAGATAACAGTAAAAATAAATGAACAATTTATAAGTGGTCATTTCAATCCAGACAAGCCCAAGCTGGAGCAGTGAAGGCTCAGCAGCACTTCACAGCTGGAACTGTGACACCAGGGCTGTCTCACCAGCGTGGGTACCTAGCTGGCTATCTGCAGATTCCTGGATAAAAGCATGGTCTCCACATAAACTTGCCTGAAATACTCACAGCTTCTAAAATTACAGATTCTTACTGAGAAAAGTCCTTGTATTAGGACTTGTAAAACCAAAAAAATCAAGGAAAGTTTGAAAAGCTTGTCAAGACAACTGTTCTGCAGCTCAAAGTCAAAGCCATTCTGTATCTCCTATCTTCCCCCAGCACTGAAGGATTTTTTGGGTCAAGAGTCCCCTGTATCTGAGGTGGGATCATTGTAAATTAAGTTTCCCAAGCGGTTTGCAGCTGGGAGTAGCAATTAAAGGACAGCAAGATGCTCCCTTGGCAATTTAAATGCTTGCAAATAACAGCAGCCACATCTGACACTCAAACCTCACAGATTCCAAGGGGCTGCCATCATTTAGTGGGATTTTTTTTTTTTAGCAATGACATGTTCTTCAAGTGTGGCACTCCACTTAAAAACTTGCTGACCCTTTCAGAAGCCAGCGGAGGCCGTGATCCCCAGCAGGGACACGCTGCTCAGCACAAGCCCTCACAGACCTCTCTTTTACAGCCTCCAGCCCTCTCTGGCAGGTAACTCCCAACAACTCCTGTCAGGCAATCAAAGCCTCTCATGAGCCACTTCTTTAATTACCATCCCTGGAGAGGAGACTTGAGAAACTGATTTATGTGCCACGGTAGCCAATTTGTTATCCAAGGGAGCTCCCGTATCAGCAGAGGATCATCACAGTTTAATAACCAGCCATTATCAACACAACGGGACTGCAAACTGGAATTTCAATTAGGAAAGGAAATAAAATACAAATAAAATGACAGAGATAAGAGATTAGCAGGCAGGCAGATCGACACTGATATAAAAATGCAGGATATAAGGAGATCCTTTGTCAGCATCAGTCGGTGTAATTTGTAAAATGGCCATGAGCAAGTTCTCCCCCTTAAAGCATCTTTAAAAGCTCAAGGTATTTCAGCTTCCTGCTTGTATCATCCAATGGATAAATACAGCCCAAGTATCCAAAATCTGCAAGTGATTGCACCTTTGCTTCAGGCACCTGCACAATGCTGACACTCCCACCATCTCCACCCTCAGCCTGGAAAAAGCAAGAGCAACACCAAGAGGGACAGAAATCCAGTAATATTCTCTGTTGTCATTTCTGACTGCACTGAAGAGAACTTGGCCATCCATGAAAAACCTGGGGTGTAATAGGCAAGGTTTTTAAATGCTGTCATATCCCTCCGGACTGACAATAGTGTAGGAAGTATAAGGATCATTTGGCAGCTGATTAAAATGACAACATGAAAATCGTGATTATTTCTCAAAAAACAAGGCTGAACTATTTTGTTAAACTCGCTCTCATCACTCCTAACTTTGGCTACAACTCTGTGAGCTTTCAGCCTGTGAGAATAAGCACAAAACGAGGAAGAAAAGAAAGAAGAAACCTCCCTGTTAAAATCCAAGTGAGCTCATTAAAACTAAATTGCTATAAGAATATTAATCCTAATGAAATAGGTTACAGATTTTTTGGTACAAGTGAAAGGGGTACAAAAAAGACAAAACCCAAAAGAAAAAACACATTCAAATACAGCTATAGAGAAAAGATAGTTCACTGTCATCTTCAAACTACCGTGGACTAGTACCACAAAAAATATAACCAAGGGAATAGTCTTACAAGAGTAACAAATTTGAATTATTAAAGGGGAAAGAAAGAGGTGGACACACAGAAAAGCCTCCTGAACACTTTCAGAAGGAGGCACACTGACCAAAAAATCTGAGTTGTATTAATGTCTTGCAAATTCTGTATTGGTTAAATAAAATAAACACAGAAAGCCCAACTCTTCTTTCATTTATACAAGTATAAATAAAAAATAATGTTACAGAGTCATCAAGAATTAGTCTGAATTTCTACCAGAGTAAGACTCTTGGTTTTGACAAGCAGCCATTATTTTGCCTGATTTATGAGTAACCATATTAAATGTGTGAAGATTATTATTACTTAAAATTTTAATGTTTTCTCCTCTTACATTCATAAATAACTTTTCCAAGCCTTAGCAACTCATTTCTAAAAGACTGATTCCCATATGAAGTTATGCTGGCTAAGCTCAGAAAGCAAACAACATTACTGAGGAGTTCCCACTGCAAGTTCATAAATAAGTAAAGTACTCAGTTTATTTTACCCCAAGATTCCAACTATTGAGTCGTGCTTCAAGGTCATCATCATCCAATGAAAAGTTTCTTTTGTGTTGATCATCCTGGAACATAAAAAAAGTCAAAGAATATATCAGAATAGCTGGCAGACACGTAATTTAAAATTAAACTTCTCATTGGCTTGGCCATAGCTACACTGCACTTCCTAACAGTGTCAGATACTTCTGACAGCTTTCACCTGAACAGCTCCATTTCCAGAGGATACTGGGCTGAGAAAGCAGTTCAGAGGATAAATTAGCCTGGCTCTCCACTTTAATGTTCTTCTTCATTTATTTCCAAAGCAATGGTCTGCTTTACAGAGAGTGAATTTACTAAAGAATCCAAAATATTCCATTTTCAGGCATCAATTCATCTCCACAGTGCCTTTTCTGGGGCCAATCCAGAATTCAGAGATCACCTGATCAGCCTCCAAATAGAAAAAACAGATTTAAAGATGAAAGGAAAGCCCAGCAAGGCAGGGCTGGTTATCAGAGCAGCTCGAGGGTCTTCCTGATTTCCAGCAGCCAGCCAGGGCTGTGCCTCTTGCTGCTCCAGGAAGGAACCAGCAACTGCCTCTCAGAAGAAAAGCCTTTCCTGTGGGATCCCAGTAACTAGCAACATTTCATGATTCTAATGGGGAAAGCTGGTACAGACCACTTTCCTTGGCCCAGGTGTTTAGAAGAACAACACTGAAGCCTGAACTGCTGTCTCAGGGAGTGAGGTTTGTGTGGGGGGCTGCCAGCACCTCTGCTTCAAATCTCATTTGTCACAAGCACGCAGTGACCAGAGCTTGGGCTGCTGGTAACCAACACTTGGCTGAGGCAGCTCTGAATGTTTCTGAAAAGTCTCCCTGCTCCTCTACCTGGGCCTGAATGATGCCAGAACATCTGTGCATCCCTGACAAAGGAACAAGGTATTGTTTGTTCCAGCAGCCAAACATTATCAAACTGGCAAAGCAAGGGAGGATTATTCCACTTAAAGGCCTTTAGAAAGCTGTAAATACAGGAGAATCCAGTACATGGAGCTGAGGAACAACCAAGTGCAGTGATTTGTCTAACACTGACCTGGAAGCTGCAGCAGAGCCAGCAATAACAACAAAAAAAATTAAAAATAAACAAACCAAAGCAGCAAAACTCCCCTGCAAAACTTTAAAGCCCCAAATCCAGGTTTCAACTGAAGAATATAATTTTTTTTACAATAACTCTTCCATAAGGAGTATTTCCTGAAGTAAAATAAACAGGAAACCAATAAGGAAAAATGTAGTAAAGCCAGCATGTGGTTTTATTTTTAATGATGGCATTTCTGTATTCAAATTCTATTTGTATACATACAATTAATACACACATAAATCCATTCACAGCAATCAGAGCCTAGAGCACAGACTCTGATTTTTGTCCACTGAGCACCTGTAACCTGCCCTGACAAACCATCCCCCTGCTAATCCCCTATTCCAGATGCACAGCACGACACAGATTTCCTCAGAAAGGAGCTTCCAGTTTATCCTATTTGCACTTCATGTCCTCATAAATCCTCAACTGTGCCCAGCTGCAATCTTTCTAAACTATTTCTCTGATAGAATTAAAAACAAAGTGTGGGCAGAGCTGGAGGAGCAAACAGGAAATTCAGTGTTCACGGAGGGGTGAGGGCTGCTCTAGGTGTGGTGAAGGACACTGCAAGGCCACAGAGCACATTCTGCAAGGTAAAGAGCACATTTCTTGGTATCACACATTTGTCAGGAGTAACTGTCAGTGCAAAGCTTGCAATTACATAAAAAACATCACTGAATATTTTGGACTAAAAGGGTTTCAGACAAAGCCTGTTCAATGCCCTTTCATCAGTCAAAATGCTCCGTGTGGAAAGTCTGATGAAACAAACTGTCCAAAATTCACTCTTTCAGAGGTCAGCCATCACTGAACAGAGCCAGAGGCATCTCTGCAGCTTTCTTTAATCTGTTATTGCAAAACACAAGATGATGTCAATGCAGGCACGTTGCCAAGCCCGGGGAAAACAATGCAGCAGGCACTGAACACACACCACCAAACAGAGGTCAAGCATCAGGGTGGACTGAGAGCATCCTACAAGAAATTCTCTTCCCCTGCACTGCAGAGGACAGATTCTGATGAGCTTTAGTCCTCCCTGTGGCTCCCTCCCAAATGTCTGCACCTTTACCCAGGGCCACACAAATAACAGCTGTACAGGGATAGGTAACAGCAGCCCAGGGAAAGCAGAGCTTTAGGACAAAAAGGAGGAGCATCTTACAGACAGTGACGTGCCTAGGTCATCTTCATCTGCCCGCTGAGGAGAGCTCAGGCAACGGCAGGGTACGGACGGCTTCTCCTTCAGTCTCTCCCTGTTACCAGTGACAAGAGGAAGCAGAAAGAGAAGAATTCATTTCCAGCAACCTGTGGCGCACAAAGGATGTTAATCACAGAACAGAATCGGCTAAAATATACACGAGAAAGTAACTGTCAAGATGGAAAGATTAAAAAAAAGAGAAAAATAGAGAAAAATTCACGTTAAAGGCAAACAAAAGTCTTAATTTTTCCACTAAAAAACACCATCATAAAACCCCACACCAAAAAACCCACTAGAAATATTGTGTATGTGACAGTCCATTAAAAAGTGTTCTTTGCTTTTCTTTTACTACATGACCCAACATCTCCCAAAGGAATTTAAAATAAATCCAAGCTAAGGAGAGGACTGATCTGAGAGAATGTTTTTGAAACAAAATTGCTAAGAATATGAAACAACATACCATGGAGTCCAGTGACTCAGGGAAGAAAAAGGAATTAAGGTGATGGTTAGTTGCACAATTGGGGAGACTTTTAAGACCAAAAAAATAGGTTAGAGCAAGGTAAATGATCCTATAACACATAAAGGGCAAGAACACACACAGCTCTATACAAAGGCAGTGGCTTGAAAGGCCAAGGTGGAGAGCAACAAGACACAGTGATTGCCTTGGTCTCATTTAGTTTCTGCTTTATGGCCTGAAGTGGAATTTATGGGGGATGGTGAAGAAATGCCCACACGACAGGACACAAGCACAGCATGACCAAGTGCTCTGTCCAGCAGAGGGGCTTTCTGGAAAAGCTCCTGTCGTAAATAAAACGCTTGAACAAAGGGAAATGCAGATCAGCACACAGGTGAAGAGAATTGTCACTGATGCACCTGGTCACAGCCATTTCTCAGCCACAGAACAGGGGAAAAAAGAACAAAATAAAGTAGAAGTTATAAGCGTTTATTAGATGGGTTAATACAGCAAAGATTCAAACCAGTAGTGAAACCCCCTTCAGCACCTTCTCCACTGTCAGACCCAGAGGCATCAAGGTAATTAAAACTCCTGTTAGTCCCTTCACCTTCCCATGACTGGCCATACTACACTGAAGTCAAATCAGACCATTCAATGCCTCCCCTCCTTTGCATCTGGCAGCAAATGAGATGGCTGCTATGCCAAAAAGACACTGGGATGAATGAAGTGTTTATGAACAGAACAACAACTGTTGGATGTACAATATAAACCAGTCACTTCTAGGAAGACAAACACAAAGTTTTCACGAAGCACAGGGCCCCAGCTTTCATCAGAACAGCAGGGAACAGAGAAATACAACAACTGGGAGCCTACCTTCCCTTCCAGCACCAATAAATCCCATATAAACAGCTTGTATGGATGCACAATAACAATTACAAAGCAGTAAATAGTTTAGATAAGCAAAGTCTTAGGGCTAAAAAAGATCAAAAGGAATATGATAACACAATGACTGCCTCTTGCATTTCTTAACCGAGATTTCATTTGACACAAAATTACCTTTAATTAAAGGGAGATAAATCTTTGCCTGTGAGTAAATCTGCCCTTTTATCAGACTTCCTTTCTGAGCAATACTCAGGTTACCTAACAATGTAATAAAGTTCCAGTTGTTAAAAATGAGAGAAAACAGAATTCATGCCCTTGTCACCCAGAGATTCAGGAATACCAACAAATACTCAAACCAACCCAAGCTACCTGTAATATTTTCAAATTAACCAAAGGAAGGACAAAAGTCTAGATGTATTCTTACTTCTGTAGCTGCTCTTTTGAAGAGGAACTGAAAAGGAAGCTCCTTCACTTGATTGTACAAACAGAATTTGGAAAGATTGTTAAGGATGAACACAATTTTGCTCACATCAGGTATGTACCACCTGTCCACTCCCTTTTCCAGCCTCCTGCTAATACAAGTCAGGCTCCAAAAAGTACAAGATGAATTCTTTTTCCTCCCACTGCTGATGAGTGAAGGATGAGCAGAGTTTTGACATTAACCTGTGACCTCCTGCTTCAGCCCAAGCAGGGAGCTGGCACGGGAAGAGGCAGCAATTTGCTGCTAATAAAGGAGATTAGTAAATATTCCTTCTAGGAACAAAGTGAGGGAAACTCACTGATTGCCCCTGGTCCAGCACCACCATACACTGATCTTTAACAATGTTTTCAGGCACATTCTATACACATAGAGTAGAATTTTCCTACAGGGTCAGAAAGCCCAGGTTTCTGTTCAAACCAACCTAAACATTTCTCAAACCAACCCTCTCACATTTCAAAATAAAGCTGCACCTTTCCAGCCCCAGCTGGTTGGATTTATTCATCCAGACCCCAATCTGCAAGTAAGGTTTGTCTATCTAAGGTTTTTATTTAGGCAGAAAAACAACTTCATATAGAAAAGTCAAAATTGTTCAACACAGAATTATCTGTATTGCAAGATAAAAATCACTATGAAAAGAATTTCTGTTTGTTTGGGTCTTTGAAAGGAGAGAATCTTGAGATAAAGAACATCAAGTAGTTACTCAAACACGTCTCACTGGCATTATCTATTTTGCCCCGAGAAAATGTTGTAGGAACTGAGTCATGGTTGGAATGCAAAATTTTCATCCAACTACACAAATTCCATGCCCATGGATGCAGTTTTCCCAGTGCACATCCAGAGGACAGACACAAATACAGTGGAACTCGGTCACCATCTGCTGGCTCTCCCTACAAACTGCACATCCAGAAATACTTCATTTATTACATTTTTACCTGCACTGATGGCTCATCCAAAATTGTAAATACCAAGAAAAACAGCATCTATGTGTTGGATATAGGTAATATCTTAACATGGTCACATTTAAGGAAATATTAAATATGTAAATATTTTGTATTTTTCAAAACACAACAGCTGAAATATTTACCTTTAGTATTTTTTGGCAAAACTTGCAGGAAAAATAAGTTTCCTATTGCTGTGAATATTAATTTATGTACTCTACAGAACTATCAACATTTTCTAACACAAATTCAGATTTCCTTAGACACAGCCCCATTCTTGGTCCAAGCATCCACTGGCAGAGCTGTGCCTGTACATTTGATTTTTAATTCCCAGAGTCCTTTAAACCAGAAACAATTACATTTACTTGCTTCTCCTGGCATGGAATAATTTGCAGTCCAGGGAATAATTTGCAATGCAGGTCTCCAGAGAACTGCCAGAGCCTTGGGAACCACACTGATCACCAGTGCAGGTGTTGCTTCCTTCCCACAGGACAGCTCCTCCCAACAGTTCTGTGCCTCAGCCAGCCCAAAGCAGCAATACCACAACTCACCTGGAAATCCTCCATTCTCTGCCTCTGCTTCCTAAACCACAAGCCTGTTATCAAAACCACAGGCTCTTATCAGAGCACGAGTGCAGGCAACCAGAAGAGCCCCAAATCCTCACGAAAAGGAGCCCTCAGACGTAAGAGTAACTTCTCAAAAGATTGTGAATCACACACAGTTAATGCACACTGAAAGGGAAGAGTTACAGATGTAGGCTTTGATTTCCCATGTTAATGTCTGGGTCTGATAGGAGTAGGAGAACAAGAGGATGAGAAGAAGGATAGAGGGATGGGACACAGAAGATGTAAAGAAGTCAGAGAAGAAGACAGCATGGAGAAAAGTAAGCACAGAGCAGTCTGCAGGTTCTCATTACACTGAAGCTGTAGCAGAGTTTCTGTATATAAAGCACAAACACTGATGGTGAGTCCATGAGGGAGTGCAATAAACTCATACAAACTGAGATATCTATACAAATACATCTTTTACATCTATAAAACACCGATCAAACACTGCTCAAGCAAGGACAGAAACCTTACCCATGTGCAGGAGGTGCTGCTGAGGAGTCCTCCACAGAGGACACATTACTGTCATGGTTTTCCAGCTCTCCCACCACCCACCCAGGTAAGCAGTCAAGGCTGCTGTGCCGAACTCCTGGTGAAATTGGTTCATCAAAATAAACTGACTGGAATGAGAACAAATGCAAAATCAACACGAGAATATATTTACACAGATACATTCTTCACACCCTTAATGTCATTTCTTGCAGGGCTATCTGCAGAACAAACATTCTCTTTCCAGTGAAGTCAGTGAGGTGTGCAAATGCCACCTTCCCAGCCCATGGGGATTCACAGCAACAGTGTCAATATTTTCCAATACTTCTTACAGGATGGGTAATTTTAGCAAAAATTGGCATTGTTATGTCACTGCAGCTGATGCCAAGGGTTCACACAACATATTCAGTTCTTCAGAAAACAAACTGCAACTTTAAGGATGTCTGTGTGAATTCTGCAGTCTTCTCAGGCTACTAAAGTCACCACCTCTCAGAACCATTTTCTTTTCACAGGAGCTATCTACTGATTAGGACAAAAGAAAGCCTCAAGGGCCTTTTATTACATTTTTCCAAAGAACTAGGAAAAGATTACCTTTCTGTTCCTTCAAGCACCTATTTTCATAAGCCTTCTAACCAGAATTTTGAAGATACAGGTCTCAAAAAGTTTTGCCCATTGAAAGGTTTTCCCAGCATCAATTACAAGAAATGCCTTTACTTATCACACAATCCATTCTGAATCCTTTGTCACATTTGTGCCAAATCTAAGGTGGAAAAGCAATCCCAGGATACATTTTAGCAACTTTGTGTCATTAAGAAATGGCACTCACCATGTAGGCAGGCAAAGTTTTCAGCATTCCTTCCTCTGGTTTGTGTCTGAAGGGACCATCCAGAACTCCTCTCTGCAGCATGTGCAGCAGCAGCTTTGCATACAGGTTGCGATTCTCCCTTCCCACTATTCCTATGCCTGCTCCTGAAAGTTTGCAGAGCTTTTTAATCCACAGTGAGCATCTTTTTCTTTCTGAAAATATAGATAGACGTGGTCACCGTACATTTTCAGAGCAAATCAAACACATGCAGAAAACAGAACCCATTACTGGTCACCAATTTGGTAGGTTTCTCACTTCTACACCGAAGGTTGAAACAAAACAAACTCCCAAATGACCAAACCAAATAAAAGAAATGGTTAAATACTTAGAATTAAAATAAGCCTTTAACAATGGTTCAAATTTATATACTGCACAAACATTTTCTATAAATTCATGTTTACCAGAAGTTTACATCACTTTTGAAAACACCAGGAATTCTGCACTCACTGCAAGAGCTGCCATAAACTACAACTTACAGCTTGCATGAGCATTAATACTTTAAATACACAATAAATCCTCATCCATTTAAAAAAATAAATATTTACACAAGCTTTGCTACCAGATAAGGAAATTATTCATTTGGTTAAATGTTTGCACATAAAGCTCTTAATTTGTAGGGTTTGTGCCTTTAATAATAACCAGCTTCTTGTAAAAATGAGATTTATACATCATTTATCATTTGATGTTCCTACTATTACACATTCCTGAACACATGTTAACAACTTTATAATTAAAAAACATTTACTATCTCAAAAACAATGCCCTTTAAAAGCTTTTAGTTTCTACTGAACTAGGTTTTTAAAGACAGATGTTAATGTATTTATGCAAAAGCACATTTACATCACAAAAACAAGACAGATAAGGCTGAACAATTGCAGTAGGTATCTAGAACATCCAACTTTAGAAGTTGTGCAAACCTCCCATCAAAACTTTACCTTGCAATGTCAGAGATGAAGCGCCGGGTTAAATTAAGTGATACAAAGTACACATAATAACTGCCAGTCACCAGGACTTTGTTATTAGTGTTTAAATGCACATTTCACCACATGTACCTGAACTGTGCTGCAGGTTAAGGACATAGGGCTTCATAGCCACAACACAGCGATCTAATTCCGCATCCAGCTTCTCCTTTAGTTCATCTTCACTGCTCATTTTGAAAGCACACAAAGCAACCTGCAAAATTAATGACATTGATGTAGAAAAGGTCAAACAGTGCTTTATATCTAGGCCAGATACATCACACAAAGATGAGCTTGGAACCATACAGGAAGTGAAACTGGATGTGTTCAAACACAAAACCAAGTCAGTTTCTTTGTAACTAGCAGGTACTCGGTGCAATCTACAAGAATGCGCTTGTTTAGATGGGAAACTGAACAGCCGACCGCACAATGCACACGTTCATTACAGCCGATTTGTATAGAACCTCTCAAGGCGTTTGTGTGATAACGCATTCCCAACCTG
Organism: Phainopepla nitens; assembly: GCA_013400175.1. Lineage (NCBI taxonomy): Eukaryota > Metazoa > Chordata > Aves > Passeriformes > Bombycillidae > Phainopepla > Phainopepla nitens. Next base: position 12,403 of record VXBQ01009096.1, on the reverse strand, counting down.
CTACTCCTCAGAATTAGAGAGGGTTTTTTTTAAGAAGAGGAGGGAGAAAGGAGGGGAAACAGCAAGCAGAGCGGTATTACAAGCACCAGAAGCCGAAAGGCTGCCGGGACAGCGTGTCGGGACGCAGCACGGCCCAGAGCAGCGCTCACTTCCCGGCCGAGCCGGCACCTTCCAGCCC
>VXBQ01009094.1:0-15751 GCA_013400175.1 Phainopepla nitens | reverse complement strand
GAGGCTGGAAAAGCCCTCCCAGCCCAGGCAGTGCCACCTTGTCCCCACCCAGAGCTCTGAGTGCCACCTCCAGGTGCCACCCCCAGGGATGGGCACTCCAAACCTCCCTGGGCAGCCCCTGCCAAGGCCTGAGCTCCCTTTCCATGGGGAAATTGCTCCTGGTGCCCACCCTGAGCCTGCCCTGGCCCAGCCTGAGGCCGTTCCCTCTCCTCCTGTCCCTGTTCCTGGAGCAGAGCCCGACCCCCCCGGCTGTCCCCTCCTGGCAGGGACTTGTGCAGAGCCACAAGGGCCCCCTGAGCCTCCTTGGCTCCAGGGTGAGCCTTCCCAGCTCCCTCAGGGATTCTCCAGCCCCTTCCCAGCTCCCTCAGGGATTCTCCAGCCCCTTCCCAGCTCCCTCAGGGATTCTCCAGCCCCTCCCCAGCTCCATTCCCAAACCTGGACATGCTCCAGCCCCTCCATGTCCTCGTTGTCACAAGGTCTCAGAACTGGACACAGCCCTCGAGGTGTGACCTCACCAGGACAAAAGTGAATTCCTCATCCAGTTGTATCCATGCTTTTAGACAACCCCTGATAATCCTCTCTCGTAAGCCCAGCAGCAAAAATCTTGGGAAATCCATTATTTTCCGACAAACACATCACTCCCAACATGACAATAAATGCTGGGATCCTTCCAAAACAGAAAATTGACATGACAAATTTTATTAGTTATGATGTTTCTTAAAATTAGAAAATTTCTTCTTAATCAAATAGAGACATCTTGACTCAAAATACAATTTTTTGCCCAAAATCAGGAACTTTTTGTTCGGTGATTTGCACAGGGTAAACTCTTCCTAACAAAATTTAAAAGTTAAATGATATTATTGATATTTCCCAAAAATGTTCCACATTGGTTGAGCCCCAAAAGCAAAAGTAAAACAGGAATAGGATTTCTGCCTGCAATCAATGTAGGAGATTTATCCCAAAAGGAATTCCCTCTGCTTTGTCACAGCTGGTGAGACACAGGGAATGGCTTCCTGCTGCCAGAGGGCAGGGATGGGATATTGGGAACTGGGAATTCCCGGCTGGGAGGGTGGGGAAGGGAACAGAATTCCCCGTGGCTGCCCCTGGATCCCTGGCAGTGCCCAAGACCAGGTTGGACATTGGGGTTGGAGCAGCCTGGGACAGTGGGAGGTGTCCCTGCCCATGGAAAAGGGCTGGGATGGGATTCAAGGGATGGGATTCAAGGTCCCTTCCCACCCAAATCTTTCCACGATTCCATGAAATTACCTCAGGATAAAAGCGGTAATATTCCTGCTCATCATCCAGCCTCCTGAAATATCATGCCAATAATAGGAATGGGCAGGAGAGAGAAGGATAATGACTCCCAGGTTACAATTAAACCAATTAATAAAGTTATTTACCCAAGACAGCCGCCTGCAATAAAAACATGCGAATGCAGAACCACCACTCTGGTTCCGTTCCTCCCCAGTTTCTCCATCACTGGAGAGTCCTGCAAGGAGCTTCCCAGGTGGCTCCTTATTTATCCAGACACTCAACCTGCCAGGACCTGCCAGTTTTCCTGAAGGATTCATCTCCGAGCTGGCATCGCCGGCGGCGCTTGGCTGGCGCTCCTTGGAGCCTGTCCCACTGTGCCTCCAGGTGACCCTAAATCACCTCTCCTCTTGTTGCTCCACTGCTCCCGTTATCCATCATGGCAGTGGCAATGGATTTTTTCGCTCTTCCAAAGGTAATTGTTATTCCACGGGAAAATTTACATCCCTCTCAAGTCAAGGAAAAATGGAAAAGTGTCTCTGATCGCACTCACTTGGCAGGGGAGAGGGGAAAAATGCTCTCCTGACTTTTATAAACTCTCATTCCTGACTTTTTTCCCTGACACAAACATCAAACTTTCATTTTCAAAGCACAGATTCCACCCTAATCCCAACCCTCCTGTGCCAGAGTTTAATCCTGCTTCCAAAACAATCCAAAGAAAACACATCAAAACGCTCTCCTGACTTTTATAACTCTCGTTCCTGATTTTTTTCCCCTCACACACAAACTTCCCTTCACCTCAAACTTTCATTTCCAAAGCACAGATCCGACCCCAATCCCAGATCCCAATCCTGCCGTGCCAGGGTTTAATCCCGCTTCCAACACAATCCGAACAAAACGCATCCCGAAACCTTGGAAATGATTTATCCTGCAAAGACAGCACAATCTTCCCATTGTTTTACTGAGGCATAAATCCCAATTAATCACCGAGATGTTTGTTTGGATGCTTGGAAGTACCACACACAATTAATTTATCTGTAGGAATTACTGAGCCGGGCGCTCCCGGCATAAATCAGGAATAATTCCAGTGGAGTGACAAACGATCTCCCTTTTACCACACAGGGATAGGATAAAGACTTAAACTCTCAATTTTAAATGTATTATTTAATCTTCCCAGGGCAGCAAGTTGTGCTGCTGGGATTGGATTTGGTCGGAGCACCTGGAGGATGGATTTGGAAGCAATAATTATTGCTCGTAATGGAGAAAATATCAATAAATACAACACAATTCCCAAGATACAGACAAGCTGGAGAAAGGGCTCAGCATCAGCAAGGGAGACTCTGGTGTGAAAACTTCCACCCAGTGGCACAGGAGCATGGAATTCTGGAATGGTTTGGGTTGGAATGGACTTCAGGGATCATCCCACCCCAGGCAGGGACACCTCCCACTGTCCCAGGCTGCTCCAGCCCCAGGGTCCAGCCTGGCCTTGGACATTCCAGGGATCCAGGGGCAGCCACAGCTGCTCTGGGAATTCCATTCCAGCCAGGAATTCCTTCCCAGTATCCCACCCCAATCTCCCCTTTCCCAGTTTGAAGCCATTCCCTGTGTCCTGTCCCTCTGTCCCTTGTCCCCAGTCCCTCTCCAGCCCTCCTGGAGCCCTTTCAGGCCCTGCCAGGGGCTCTGAGCTCTCCCTGGATCCTTCTCCTCTCCAGGAGGACATTCCCAGCTCTCCCAGCCTTTGGAGCAGCTCCATGGATTTCCTATGGATCACTCAAGCAGCTCCACGTGCTCCTGGATGTTGGATCCAGAGCTGGAGGCAGCTCTGTAGGAGGGGTCACTTCCCTTCCAGCCGTGGCTTCCTGGCAGGAATCCCAGGAGAGCAGATCCCTCTCTGAGGAGTAAAAGTTGATCCCTGTTTTCCACCAGTACTTGGAACAGGGGGTTTTTCCTTTGGATAAAGCTTGGAAGCAACTCCATTCCCTCTGGAAAACTCTTCCAAATCTTCTGCACCCTCTTTGGAGACTGGAAAAAAACCCCAAGAGTTCAAACCCAGAAATATTCCTGTGTCTGTGCACAGATCCAAGCTCAGGCATTTTTATGGATAAATAATCCGTGGGTATTTATAGAATCCTTCACAGCCAAGAAATTCAGGAATCTTAATGGTTCTGCACATCAGAAAATGGGATTTTAAACCCATCCCATTCCCACTGAACACTCTGAGCCAGTTTAGACCTAAGAAAACCTAAACATTTTCTTTAGGTTAACAATAGCAACCTTTTAGTTGCTCCAGAGTGAATGACTTGGATTGATACCTTAAAAATCAGGCCCTGATGTGAAATCTCACATCTCTATTTTCCAAAATTCCTTGTTTCCTTAAAAAAATAAAATAATTATTTCAATCATTTATCCTAAGGGGAAAAAAAACCCCAATGGGCACCTTCCTGTTATTATTTAAATTACTTTAATATAAAATATCTTTTTAATATTCCTGAGGTTGAACTCTGCAGACAAAAACACCCTGAAGTTTCCAAGGGAAGAAATGGCTTTATCAGGATTTATAAGATTATCACTTGTCTGTTGTTCCTAGCAGCTCTGTTCCATGTTGTTCCTGATTTTCCCTGAAGGACTGATGACATTTCATGGTGGCTCCAAGGTACTTGAAAAGATAACACGGGAACAGAACAGTTGGGCTCTAAAACTTGTAATTCCCCAGGGAGAAAAATTCCATTCAGATAATTTAAATGGGTTTTTTTTGGCTTTTTTTTTTTTCCTCTCCTTGTTTTTTATAAATCTCGGGATTCTGCAGCAAAACAATAACACAGCAGGAAAATCCAACTGATTTTGTCATTCCTGCCGCTCCTTTGAGGTGTTTTCTCCTCAAAAGCCAAGTCAGGCTCTGTTTTAACTCTTCCATGAGATCCATGATCCCTTTTGGAATGGGCTGTCCTGGGCAGGGGTGGAGTCCCCAATTCCTGGAGGGATTTCAAATCCCTGGGGATATGGCACCTGGGGACACGGGGCAGGGGTGGTCTTGGCACTGCTGGGGTTGGTTGGACTCGATGATGTCAGAGGAGGTTTTCCAAGCCCCACAATTCCATGATTCCCTCAGCATTTTCCAGAACTACAGCCTACACAAACCCTGTAAAGTCCATGCTGCCCATGCCTGAAAATTCCATGATTCTGGAGCCAGATTCCGGAGAATTCCAGGTTCCTGGAACCAAGGACCCTTCTCTCCTCGTGTCTCTTCCAAAAGAATTCCAGGATTACTGAGCCTGGAAAAGCCCTCCAAGACCATCAAGCCCCACCTGGTCACCCAACCACATCCAGTCATCCCTTGGACACCTCCGAGGATGGAGATCACTCTTTCCAATCCCTGACAAATCCATAAAATAATCCCTCCTGAGAAGATCAAACTGCTCAGCAGCTCCCCAAAAGAACTTGCAGGCTTGTCTTCCTGTTCCCATCCTTGTGTCTATCCCATAATTACACAAAATCCTGCCAGGATTTGGAGCCTGGGACGATGGAGGGAGGATTTTGGATTGGGAATACCTGAGGTGAAATGATGACCCTGCCAGAACAGAGTCGAATTTAATCTCTGGATTAAGTGATCAGCACCAGAAAAGGAATTTTTCTCCCAATAAACCCTAAGAAAATCCCACTTTTTTCCAATCAGAGTTCATGAGGGAGTCAATGGCGGAAAAAAACATTGGGAGATTTGAGCTTTTAATGGTCTTTTCCAGGAGGTTTGGAATCATGGAAAATTAGCAGCTGGTATTTGGGACAATCCCAAAGACTTGGAGAGGGAGAAGAGTTTTTTCCACAGTTTGGTAAATATTGAGGTTCAGCTTCCCCAGGAGAGGAAAACCCACTCAGTTCTGCTGGAATTCATTCCCTTTTCTAATAAAATCTGGGATATCTCTATTCCCTAAATCCACCGAGCCCACCAGACCAACAGGATGCGCACGATAAAGTACATGCTGAAACCATAAATCACAGAATTCCATGCTAATTAAATATCCCACATCTCTCAACAATTAATTGCCAGAGGCTTCTCCTAACCCATCACCACTCCAGTGCAGTGAGACATCCCTGGAGCATCCCTCACCTGGCGTTATCCAGAATTCCAGAGGTTTTCCTGATATTCAGGAGATCATGAGCACCCTCAGCAAATTCCCAGGTTTTTTTGTGGTGCTCCTGATCCAGCCTTAGGAGCCACAACATTCCAAGGTTTCCCTGCCCCTTGCTATTAATTAGGTACTTAATTGGGATTTATCTTAATCTATAGATTATCTTAATAAGTTTTATATCTCTCTTCTCTTGCACAGCATCAAGAAATGCCCTTGGAAAATTCCCTGGCTAAAAAGAAAGGACAATAGAATCTTTCCTCCCTCTCCCCACAAAAGAATCCCCAGAGCAGAAGGTTTTCCTCATGGAATGAGATGGGATTTAAGGTCCCTTCCAACCCAGCCCATTCCAGAATTCCATGGTCTGCTCATCACTTGTTCCTGCAGCTCCTCATAACCCTGAATAAAATGCCAGCAATTTTTCTTTTCTTACTCTCTCCCCAGCATTCATGAATTTACCTCCGTTTTCCCTCTCTCTCTTTTATTCCCTGGCTAAAAAGAAAGGACAAGGGAATCTTTCCTCCATCTAAATCCCACAAAAGAATCCCCAGAGCAACATCCCCATCCATGGGAACTCCATAAATCCACTCCTAACAAGGGGAAAACCCAGGGAAAAAAAGCGAAGAGTCACTTTTACCTGGGAATTCAGCAAGTGGAAAAGAGCACGGACGGACAGAGTGGATACATCCATGAAAAATTTATAGAAATATGGAAAAAACGTGGCTGCCCCATCCCTGCAAGTGTCCATGGACAGGGCTTGGAGCAATCTGGGATAGAGGAAGGTATTCCTGGTGGAATGAGATGGGATTTAAGGTCCCTTCAAATCCAACCCATTCCAGAATTCCATGGTCTGCTCATCACTTGCTCCTGCAGCTCCTCCTGACCCTGAATAAAATCCCAGCAATTTTTCTTTTCTTACTCTCTCCCCAGCATTCCTGAATTTCCCTAAATTCCCCTTCCTCTCCTTTACCCCATATTTCTCAAAACATGAGAAAATATTCCCTTCGATATCCGTCATTTTCCTTTCCAGCTTTCCCTAAACACAAGCAGAGCTGCTCAGCCCTGGATAAAAACAAAGACAAAAAACAAAAACAAAAACATCCCCAAAACACAAACAAACAAAAACCCAAAACACAAACAAGCAAATAAAAACCACAAAAAAACCCAAAACCAAACAAAAACAAACCACCAAGGAGGAAAATTCCCAGCCTGTTTTCCAGTCTCCTCTCTGAGCCTGAGAGGCAGGACAGGACATTCCCTATTTTTAGCTCAGCTCCGCAGGTACGGATCCCAGGGACACTTATGAACCCTGACATCCCAGAGGGGCTGCAGGGCACGGAGCTCAGAAGTTGTTATTTCCCTTTGGATGAGGAGAATTCCGAAGGAAAACAGGTTCTTTCCTGGCTCCGAACTGAGGACAATTCCAGAGGAAACAGGTCCTTTCCCACGTCTGAAAATTCCAGAGGAAACAGGTCCTTTCCTGGCCCTGAACTGAGGAGAATTCCACAGGAGAATGGGTCCTTTCCTGGCCCTGAGAGGAGGAGAATTCCAAAGGAAAGCAGATCCTTTCCTGGCTCAAAGAATTCCAGAGGAAATAGGTTCTTTCCCAGTTCTGAACTGAGGAGAATTCCGTAGGAAACACATCCTTTCCTGGCTCTGAACTGAGGAGAATTCCACAGGAAACCGGGTCCTTTCCTGGCTCCAAACTGAGGAGAATTCCAGAGAAAACAGGTCTTTTCCTGGCTCTGAGGATTCCAGAGAAAAACAGGTTCTTTCCCAGTTCTGAACTGAGGAGAATTCCACAGGAAAATGGGTCCTTTCCTGGCTCTGAGAGGAGAATTCCAGAGGAAAACAAGTCCTTTACTGTCTTTGAGAATTCCAGAGTAAAACGGGTCCATTCTTGGCTCCAAACTGAGGAGAATTCCAGAGGAAACAGATCCTTTCCTGGCTCAGAGAATTCCAGAGAAAAACAGGTCCTTTCCTGGTTCTGAGAGGAGAATTCCAGAGGAAAACAGGTCCTTTCCTGGCTCTGAGAGGAGGAGAATTCCAGAGGAAAACGGGTCCTTTCCTGGCTCTTGTCTGGGCACCTTCGCTGGGAATTCTGTTCCAGGGCCTCCCCACCCTCCCAGCCAGGGATTCTTTCCCAAAATCCCGTCTCACCCTGCCCTCTGGCAGTGGGAATCCTTTTCCTATCACTCCATGTCCCTGGAAAAAGCCAATCCCATTTTTAAGCCCCTTTAAATATTGAAATCCACACAGCTATTCAGGAATTACAAGATTTCTCCTCACTTCTCCCAAGAGGATTCCTGAGGGTCACAAATCCCTCCCCCCCAAAAAAAAAACAGGATAAGATTTCACAGGAATGAAATTCCTCATGTTCCTGAGAAGAACCACTAAGGAAGCTGGAAAATGGATTGGGAAGGATTGAGCTGGATCTCCAAAGGCTTTTCCAGCATTCCTTCAACCCCAGGCTGCAGTATTCCTTCTGGAGAGCTCCAGGACTGGATATTTATCCATCACATCCACATCTTTAGGTCATAAACGCATGGAATATCCTGAGTTGGAAGGGTTTCATTAGGGTGGCTCATTAACAGCCCTGATTTCAGGCATTCCTGACCACAAAGGCTCCTTAAAAACCAAAATAAATCCCAATTTTCCTACAAAACCAGGAATTTTTCATGGATAAGAAGGAGTGAAGTGAGCAAATAATTAAGGAATAAAATAGAGATTTGCTGATAGCTGCCAAGAACCACGAGATCCCATGGAGCTCTCCCAAATTTCGGGAATTGCTTCAGATTACTTAAGCCAGACTTGATTATTTCCCATATTCCTTCTGTCTTTTGGCCGTTACGAATTTTTTTAGGAAGTTTAGGCCTGACAAATTCCCAGGGACACCTCCAAAGCCCAGCAGCACCACAGATGCACCAGAGCAGCTGCTGAGCGAAGCCAAAAGGTGAATGGAGACGAGAACGTCATCTTGACCTTACATAACATATATTTATAGCTCAAATTCCCAAAATATTCCTGATTTTCCTGCTTAGGAAGGGATAAAATTGCTGGGGCGCAGGACTGCCTGCTCTCGTGGGGTTTTCACACAATTCCCAGGGAAGTTTTCCATATGGATTTGGCTGGAAGCTGGCTTCTTTTCAGGATATAGAATTTGGTGATGGAATTAACGATATAATTAATGATGTAAGTAATGATATTTATTTAAAGTAAATGGCTTTGGGGAGAAGGGATGGGCTCAAACTGCTCCTGGCTGGTGATCCCAAAATCTGCCCCTTCTTCTGCTCAGGGAGAGGGATCCAGAGTGGAATCTCCCTAGGAAATATCGTGGGATAAAACCATTCTCAGTTTTCCTTCAAAAGCCAGGTGGTAGCTGGCAATTCCCAAGTTTTTAGGGACAGCCAAGTGGCCCACGATGACAAGGGAGGTGAGGTCCTCACAGGGTGTCCAGAGGAGCTGCTCTGGGACACCTTCCATTGTCCCAGGCTGCTCCAAACCCCAGTGTCCAGCCTGGCCTTGGGCACTTCCAGAGATCCAGGGGCAGCCACAGCTGCTCTGGGAATTCTGTTCCCTTCCCCACTCTCCCAGACAGGAATTCCTTCCCAAAATCCCATCCAAACCTCCTTTCTGTCAGTCTGAAGCCACTCCCTGTGTTCTGTCCCTTGTCCGAAGTCTTTCCCCACCTTCCCCGCAGCTCCTCCAGGTCCTGGAAGGCCACAATGAGGTCACCTCAAAACTTCTCCAGCCTGAACATTCCCAAATCATTTCCCACACACTGAGCCAGCTCCTCTTAGCACCACTTCCAGACTTCCATATATCCAAAGAGCCAGCTTTGCCAAAAAGGAAAATTCCAGCCTCACAACCAACCTCAAACCAGAAACTACCATGGAGAAAAATTCCCTGCAATCCAAGATTGGTTTGGGGAGAGGGGACAGGGGGAGAGGGGGCTCAAGGAAAATCGAGGACAATTTTCTCCATTTCTTCTCCCAGATCCAAGACTGCTCCACCCAGCACAGACATCCAGCTGCCTTTAACTGGTTAATCCTGCACAAAATCATGGAGTGGTTTGGGTTGGAAGGGACCTTAAATCCCATCCCATTACACCCCTTCCACTGTCCCAGGTAGCTCCAAACCCCATCCAACCTGGCCTTGGACACTTCACCAGGGATGGGACATCCACAATTTTTCCTTGTAACATCTTCCAAGCACTTTCAGTGCCTTTGAAACGGTGATAAAGTACGAAAGCCACAGCTTTAATTCTGTTTTTTGCACAGCTAATCAAACGATCACTTGCCCAAAACCCAAGAGCTTCACACTTTCCAAGGGGCTGGAATTCACACAAGAGCTTTTTAAAAATATTTTGTCATTTTCTGGCGCACAAACCCCGTGTTTTCATCCCCTATTAATTGCTCATTTCCTCCTCCTAATTTAATTTGCACCACTACCCAAGATTTTGATTTTCCCTTTTCTCTTTTTCACCACTCACATTTCACGTTCCCGCAGCTCTGGCACCGCCTTTGGCACAGCTTTGGGCTTTGTTTCTTTCTGCTGAGATCTTTGTGGCAGTGATTCCAACAGAGCCTCTCCGTGGGTTACATTCCAAAACCTCATCCAAGTGCTTCCCAGTCTGGGTGGCAGGATGGGGATTGGGGTGGAAGAAGGCCAAGAATGGATGGAAAAACAGGGGATTTTATGGGATTAATCCCGTGATCCACAGAATGGCTGAGGCTGGAGGAACCTCTGGACATCACCTGGAGCAAGGTCTTGCTCCAAGCAAGATTTTGAGTAAAAGGAATTCTTGGAGATGGGAGGCACAGCTAGCACTTTGTTCAGGAAGCGCTGTTTGAGTCCTGGAACATTCCAAGAGTTTTTGTGGGATCTTGGAATTCCCAGTCTTGGGATAAAAACAGAGATTTCAATTGGTCGACTTCTTTCCTGAAGGGTTTGGGTGTAATCATGGAACCATCAAAGGATCAGGGACTGGTTTGGGTCGGTGGGACCTCAAACCCCACCCAGTGCCACCCCTGCCATGGCAGGGACACCTCCCACTGTCCCAGGCTGCTCCAAACCCAGTGTCCAGCCTGGCCTTGGGCACTGCCAGGGATCCAGGGGCAGCCACAGCTGCCCTGGGAATTCCAGCCCAGCCCCTCCCCACCCTCCCAGGTAGGAATTCCCTCCCTGATCCCCAAAGCAGCTCCCATCACACTGAGGTTACCCAGGATTACCAGAATCCCACATCTGGATCACGTCAGCCAGGGAAGGAGCTGTGCTTCAGGGAATGGATTCTCCTGGAGGATCTGAGGATGGTGATGGATTTACTGGGACACCAAATCAGTCTGCTCAAGGTGCTGAGAGCCAAGGAAGCTTCTGGGACCTGCATTCCAGTGATAACCTGGTTTTATAGGATTGTGTTTCATGCTGACACTTCAGGAGGGGCACAGAATCCCAGCATGGGTGAGGCTGGGAGGGACCACAGAGGGTCACTGGTGCTCAGGCAGGGCCATCCTAGAGCTCAGGGCACAGGATTGTGTCCATGTGACTCTGGAATGTCCCCAGGAGGAGACTCCAGCCCCTCTCTAGGCTCTGCTCAGGGCTGGCACTGCCCAGGGCAGGAGTTCTGCCTCCTGTGCCGGGGAACTCCTGGGATGTGTCCCTGCCCAGGGCTCTGGGGCCACTGCTGGGCCTGGAGCAGAGCCTGGGCCTGCCCCAACCCTCCCTGCAGACAGGGACAGACAGGGACAGACAGGGCTGAGGGCCCCTCTCCGCTGGGGCTCCTCTCCAGGCCGAGCAGCCCCAGCTCCCTCAGCCTTTCCTGGGCACGGAGCTGCTCCAGCCCTTCCTCATCCTCACATCCCTCCTCTGGACGAGATCCAGGGGCTCCCTGTCCCTGCTGTGCTGCTGATCCCAGAGCTGGACACAGGATCCCCAGGGATGAGGACTCCACAAACTCTGGACCAGCTGGGCTTTGAGGTGGGAAGCCCATTAGGAGCCAAGATCCCAGAAACCTTCCCCATTCTTGTCATTCCAGCTAAAAATGGTCTTCCCACCCCAAAATCCACATCTTCCCAACTTCCAGCCTCCCAGTCACGAGCTGAACTTCCTGTGTGACACAACCCAACTTCGGCTTCCACTGAAAGCTCTGGGAAGTCTCAGAGAAAACCAACAAACCAACGTTTCCAGCTGATATTTTCCTTGACTTTCTGAGGAATGTTTTTCTTTTTTTTTTTATCCCCCAGCAGCAGAACAACACAATTATCTCTATTTTTATGCTGACCTTTCTGTGTCTGTCACCCAAACAACTCTTGCTGAGGTCACTTTTGTCACACAAGTGGCTCCTGCAGCCTGGCTCAGACTCAATTTTCACTTCTGCTGAGCACCAGCCACGTGTGGCTGAGGGGTTCTGGCTGCTCTTTATTCTCTTCCTACCTTAAAACCCTCTCAGGACCAGCAAAGTAGCCTCAAAGCCAGGAAATGACAATTTGAACTCATTTGGAACTTTTTGATGCCCTCAAAGATAAATCAGCTCTAAAAATGAGGCAAGGAGTGGCTCTTGGTCTAAGAAGTCCTGGAATGGTGGAGGAATCAGAAGAATTCATCACCAGGATCATCACCCAGAGGTTTCTGCAGCAGCTGGGGATTTTCAGGCCGGTTAAATATGAAAATTTATGGTTCTTGCTCAGCACTTCCAGCTCAGGTCTGGAATTTTGGATGGTGGTGACATCCCACAGAACCTGCATCAGGAACAAAGCACAGCTCCCAGAGTGCTGAAATTCCACATTCTCCAGGGAATGGTTCATATCAGCACGGAAACAAACCGGGAAAAAAGGAGCACCAGAGCCTGGCTGAGGTGGAGGAAGGCTCCTGCTTTTCCACAAGTCTTTCCAGCTCCAGCTGCTGGGCTAAACCTATTCAGGAATCTCCAGAGGAAACGGGAATGCTCATTCCAGGCATTTCCTACAACCCTACCAGCAAATCTGATCCCACCCCAGAATGTTTAAATCTTATTTAAAATTTCAATCAGGGAGCAGCAGGATGAGGAGCCAGATGATTGGAGGCGCAGAATCCATGGAAGTTGCTCCCACTGCCTCCCATCAGGGCTTCTCTGGGAACCAATTCCCTCCTTTTCACTCTCCTCAGGAGAACAAGCCAGGCACGGCAGGGGAGGTGGGAGGGTTGCACATGTTCCTGGCACGAGACAAAGTCAAACTGCGCAAAAAAATTTCTGTTTTCAGCCCTTACAGTGACCTCGGGGCCTCCAGAGACATCCCAGAAACTGCAAACAGCGTTTTCCACACTCCCTCACCCATCCCCAGCTCCTCCAAAATTCTTTGGGAAAGGAGATACACAAGACCTGTGTGCCCAGGTGGGCCAAGAAGGGCAAAAGCACCTGAGATGGATCAGGAATTGTGTGGGAGCAGGAGCAGGGATGGGATTGGATTGTCCTGATTGTCCCCCGTGCTGGGCACTGGTGAGAGACATCGAGGGCTGTGCCCAGTTGTGGACACCTCGTGAGAAGAAGGACCTGGAGGGGCTGGAGCGTGTCCAGGGAAGGGAACGGAGCTGGGAAGGGGCTGAAGAATTCCTGAGGAGCTGGGAAGGCTCAGCCTGGAGAAAAGGAGGCTCAGGGGGCCCTGGTGGCTCTGCACAAGTCCCTGCCAGGAGGGGACAGCCAGGGGTGTCGGGCTCTGCTCCCAGGGAACAGGGACAGGAGGAGAGGGAACGGCCTCAGGCTGGGCCAGGGCAGGCTCAGGGTGGGCACAGCAGGAATTTCCCCATGGAAAGGGTGGGCAGGGATTGGAAGTGCCCAGGGAAGGTTGGAGTGCCCAGCTCTGGAGTTGTCCCAGAAATTCCTGGAGGTGACACTCTGAGCTCTGGGCTGGGGACAAGGTGGGGATGTGGCACAGCTGGGACTCTGATCTTGGAGCTCTTTTCCAACATCAACAATTCCACATAAACCTCTCCAAAATCCATAAAACCTTTGGCCCTCCTCAGCATCATGCCCAGTCAGCCAAGACAAGCCCTGCCACCATGAAATTCCTTTTTCCTTCCCTGAGTTCCCAGCATTTCCATATCACACTTTCTCTTTTTCTTTTCCCCCTAACAACCCTCCCAGCATTTTCCCAAAGCTACAAATTAGAGCCCACAACCTTTCCCACGGGAGACAACACTCCCCCTAGGCAGGAGGGGGAATGAGAAGGTTGGATTTGACCTTTCCACTCATTTTGATCCCCACGGGCACCATAGAGATCCCAAATTCCTTTAAACACCACTCCAAGGTGGAAAACAAGATGGAAAAACGAGACCACCTCCCTCGAGACTTTATTAGAGCTCCTCCATAAGCTCCAGGAGGCTGAGGCTGGAGTGACCCCTCCTGCAAATAAAAGCAGGAGCTTTGGGAGAGCTTGGAATGGTGTCTGAGAGAAGCAGCAGCCTGGAAAGCGCTGCAAGGGCAGGAAAAGCACAGCAGGGACAATCAGGAAAAATAATTTTCGGGGAAAAGAATCCCACAGGAAAAAACGTGTCCTTTGCGCATGGCATGGTGCTTGGAATGAGATGATTTTAAGGTCCTTCCCAATCCAAACAATTCTGGAATTCCGTGAGTTAAAAACTCACCCTACCTCCTCCTGACTTTGATATCTGATTTTTGGGAGAACAGAGCTAATTTAGAGACTAATTCCAGGCAGAGATGGAGGAGGCGGTGGAAAATCTACAAAAATTCACCCTCTAGCAGAAACTCAAGCTCATTCCAGAAGCCGGATTTTGAACCTCATGGATTCTGAGCTCCAGGTAACTGGGAAGCACAAATGGATCTCTGGGAGGTCGGGGTTCCACAAGACCCCAGAAATTCTGCCTCGTTTTCCGAGGGAATTGTTTCCTCCCAAGAATAAACCAGTTCCCACTAAAAAAAAAAAAAAAACAAAAAAACAAAAAAACACCCACAGTTTCTTTTTCCCCTGTTCTATTCCCTTCATCCCAGTGGAACACAAGAGTATTCCAGAGAAAGTTTGGAAACCCGGTCACGGATCGATAAAGAAATGGGAGTGCAGACAAAACCCAAACTGGGGGAATGTGACACGGGCAGGATGATTATTTACAAGCAAACATCCAAATTATGCCAGAGGAATCTTCCTTCCCCTTGGAAAATAAATCCTGACCAATAATTTGGATTTCAAATGCCTCACATGGAGAATGCCCCTGCATCCCTGGAATTGTCCAAGGCCAGGTTGGATGGGGTTTGGAGCAGCTTGGGACAGTGGAAGGTGTTGGGCAGGAATGGGATTTAAGGCCCCTTCCAACCCAAACCCTTCCACGATTCTGTTATTAATCCAAGCTTTTTTTCCCCCCCACAACCAATTTAGACAGGAAAAATTCCAACAAAACTCTTGGGGAGAAAAAAGGGAAGACTGGAATGACTTTTCTACCAGCCTGCAGCCATCATGGAACTCTGGGGAGCCACATCGCTCCTGAAAAACCCAGTGTGTCCTTGCTTTAAGAATTCCCTCCTCTGCATTTTTTTTCTTTATTTTGGGATAATTCTTCACCCAAACTTCCCTTCACCTCCTCTGCTTCCTCTCCACCTGAGATCCCAAATCTGGGCACCCCGGGATGAGCTTTTCACACCAATCCCTTCCATTCCCATCACCTGGAACAATTTCGGAAGCAACAACGCAGCTCCTAAAAAAAAACATGGATGCAGATTCCTGCCAGCTTGGCTGACCTGAGCCAAAATCTGGATTTCTGGGAAGCCCTGCCGGATTTGAGAATGCTCAGAAGGGCACAGACTCAGACCTGGATGCTGAACACCGAGGTAAAGGACGTGAGCATTCCAAGGTCAATCCAGGAACGGGAATTTCTCCGTCTTGGATTCCACAGAGCCAGACAGAAATCCTGGAGGCAGACAGGGGACCTGGACATCTGACAGCACCGATTTTCCAGAGGCTCAGACAAATTGCTGGATTTAAAACCTGACCTACTTCACTGGCTGCTTTATACTGGATTTTTTCCCCCCCTTTGGGATTCCAGCTTTTCTTGTGGGATTTTTTTTTTTCCTCCACCCTCAGAAAAGCATCTTTTATACCTAAAAATAAGTGTAAATATAAGGAACCAGCCATGCCACTCTAATTAGGGATTTTTCCAAGTTAAATTTAAGTTATTCTTTTTTTTTTTCCCCATGAAATGTAAAGCAGAAAAATTCCAGGAAAAAAAAAAAAAAAGACACAAATTATTTTCACGGTCAAGCTGTTTCAAACATAAAAATTTATAAATTAAATAAGGACAAACCTGGAAAAACAAAATATTCCTGAATATTTACAACAACCTGGCAACCACAGGCTACTTAAATGTGGGAATAATCACGGAAATAAATAATC
>VXBQ01009090.1:0-10076 GCA_013400175.1 Phainopepla nitens | reverse complement strand
CCTTTTCCCTTTCCTCATGGAGGAGACAGGCACTTCCTATTTTCCTGGACCCCAGCCAGGGCCTTTTCTGGCATTTTTGAGGGATCTGTCACTATTGGGAGCATTTTAATTTAGCAGTAAATGGCAAAACTTGCTGCCCACAACTTGAAGGGTGTAAAATACAGGTCACTGGATGGAGAGGAGGGGGCTGGGGGAGGGTTTATTCCCTAGGAGAGAACAGAATGATCCCTGTTTTTCTGTGTGTTATGGGGTCTAATAGCCCCAGCACTGGGATTCCAGGAAGGATCAGCCTCTCCGTGCCTTAATGAGCTGTTTAATGATTAAAAATTTCCTCCCCTCCCCTCTTTGGGGTGTCCCCCTGTGCTCAGGTCCCCAGCAGCTCTTCTGGGAATGCCAGTGCAGCCCTGGTGCTTTTCCAATGGATTTATTTAAATAAACAGGACCTTTCCCATGGGTTTGGGTGCCACATCTCCCCCTGATTTGGGGAAAATTTCCAGGCTTGGGGGTGTGTGCTCAGTTCTTGGGGAATGATGCCGAGGGTGAAGTGAGGGGAGAGAAGCCAGGACCCTCTGCTTTGCTGCCTCGTCCTGAATTTGTCCTCCAAATTTCCCTTCCTCTCAGGTCTCTGCCCTTTTTGGCTGTAAGTTGGATGCAGGAAGTTAATTCAGTAATATTGGGAAGATGCTCTGAGACCTTCTAGTGGAAGTCAGAGAGATGAATTATAATTAGCACAGGAATTGGCAGCCGCAGCGGGGGGAAAATGTGAAGCGTTTGATTTTTGTGGTGCTCAATAAAATTTGAGGAAAAGACTTTAGAGAGCTCTAGAAGCCAAGAAAGGATGGGAGAACCAGGAGGGTGCTGCAGTTGTTGGTTGGTGCATCAGGTGGAGCTCCAGGATGTCCCAGGGTGGTGGCAGCGAGGGCACCAGGAGTGGCTTCTCCCCTGAACTGGGACATTCATTCAAATTTTAACTCAAATTCATTAATTTCTTTTTTCCCCCCCCCCGCAGGTTACATTCCCTTTGGAACTCCCATTGTAAGTATTTGGTTGTGGCACCAAGAAATGCATTTCTGAGCACAGTTCTCCACATTCCACCTCAGCACCTCGTGGCATTCCCACAGGATCCCCATTTCCTGTTCCCAAGGGTTCCAGCATGGAACCCACCCTCTTCTCGAGGGTGTTTTATCTGTTATTGAGGGTTTTATCTATTAATGCACTGAGGGTATTTATCTATTATCTATCTGGGTATTGATGAATTAACCCACCCTCTGCTCAAGGGTATTTCACCTGTTATTGAGGGTTTTATCTATTAAAGTACTGAGAGTATTTATCTATTATCTATTGGGTTATTGCTGAATTAACCCAACCTCTGTTTGAGGGTATTTATCTACTACTGAAGTTATTTATTTATTCATATATGGAGGTTATTTATCTATTCTGTACAAGAATATTGATGAATTAACCCAGCCTCTGGTTGGGAGTATTTATCTATTATTAAGGGGTTTTTAACCATTAATATGTTGAGGTTCTTTTTCTACTATTTATGAGGTTCTTTCTTTATATTGAGGTTATTTATCTATTATCTATCAGGTTATTATGAATTAACCCAATCCCTATTTGAGGTAATTTATCTGCTATTGAGGTGATTCATTTATTAATATAGAGAGATTATTTTTCATTAAATATCAGGTTATTGATTAATTAACCCAGCCTTTGTTTGAGGTTATTTATCTACTATTGAGGTTATTTATTTATTCATGTAGAGAGGTTCTTTTCTGTTAAATATCAGGTTATTTATGAATTAACACAACCTCTGAGGTTATTTATCTCTTATTGAGGTTATTTCTCTATCAATACATTGAGGTTATTTATCTACTATCTATCAGGTTATTGCTGAATTAAACCAACATCTGTTTGAGGTTATTTATCTACTATTGAGGTTACTTATTTATTCATATAGAGAGGTTATTTTTCATTAAATATCAGGCTATTGATTAATTAATCCAGCCTCTGTTTGAGGGGATTTATCTACTATTGAGGTAATTTATTTATTCATATATTGAGGTTATTTAACTATTATCCATCAGATTATTTATGAATTAACCCAATCCCTATTCGAGGTTATTTATCTACTGTTGAGGTTATTTATTTATTCATATAGAGAGTTTATTTTTTATTAAGTATCAGGTTATTATGAATTAACCCAGCCCATGTTTGAGGTTATTTATCCATTTAACATCGCTCTCACAACCTCCTCCAGCATCCTCATTTTTCCCTCTGCAAAGCTGAAATCATTGCTTGCAAAAGGCAACTCCTGCAACACTCAGATCTCAGTTTTGGCCACTTTTATTTTGAATTTCTGTGGTTTAAGGGTCTCTGCCCAGCGTGAGGAGCTCCAGCTGGGCCAGGCTGGTGCCCTGTGCTCTGGGTTAATGAAAGCAGAGAATGCTTTCCCGAAATTGGGGATAATTTCTCCTCGTTCCTGGGAATTTTGGGAGCGTTTGGGTGCTCTCTGTGGCAAAAGGCAGAAGGGAGAGAATTCTGCCTGATCTCCTGCTGCTGAAACAGCTCATCCAGACAGGAATGATTAATTTAGCCCCTTTTTGTGGGAAACTGAGGCACAGTTGGCACCAAAAAATTGGTGTCAAGAGGCACTTTATCCTCAAAGCCACCAGCTCTTGGTTCAGCTTATTAGATCATCGAACTGGTCCTTAAAGGAGCAAAATAGACTGAGTTTAATCTCCCTAAAGCCAGCGGTGCTCTGGGCTCGGCTCAGGGTTGTCACCCCGTCCCAAGCAGTGACAGCCAGGCTGGGAACCCCAAAGCCGGGATCAGCAGGGCTGCTGCTGTTTGTTGTGGTGGGGAAAGCTTTGGTGGGAACTTTGTGTGGGGCATTTTAAAAGAAAAGGTTAAACAAAAACGAGTTAACGATCAAATTGACAATGAAATCGGCCCCAATCCAGAGCTGTCAGAGGAGCCGAGAGCTGTCAGATGAGCCCAATTTCAGGAGCTGTAAAGGATAAACTGGAACCTCTTGTCATTTAGAAGGAAAAAAAAAAAAAAAAAAACCCAAACGGTTCAAATGTTAAAATTAAAATGTAACATTTATGCCAATCGATCTGTGAAATTTAGTGACAAAATTGGCAGCCTGCTCCAGCATAAAAACAGTTTGAGTCTTGCATTCCACAAAGGGGGATGGGATTTCCTCAAGAGAGGCTGCGCTGGGCTCGGGCTGGGCCGTCCTTGTCCCCAAGGTGGGATTTGTCCTTGTCCCCAACGGGGGATTTGGCCTTGTCCTTGTCTCCAGGGGGCATTTGGGGTCAGCTGGACACCCCGGAGCCGTGACTGGGGTAGGGATGAGCAGTTTAGGGCTGGATTCCCTCTGCAGCCCCTGCAGAATAATCCACTCTGGGGTAGCTCATTGTGCAGGAGATTAGGGTTTGGGGAATTAATGGGATCTGGGCTGGCCCCGCAGCAGCTCCCCTGACACCTCCAAATCCCGGCAATGTTTGTTCTTGGTGTGTTCTGGCCTGGGCTTTGCCTCTCCATCCGCCCCGTGCCGGGTTTGGGGCTGACCCCGGAGCAGAGCAGGGACAAGCTGGACTGCGTGTGAGCGTGCAGAGCTTGGCTTTGCCCTTTTTCCCCATTTCCAGCCCAGCAGGGAGAGGATCCAGCCTCTGGAATTCTGTCCCTGCAGGGCTGGGCTGTGCTGGGCTGAGCCCCTTCCCCGAGCTGGTGTTTCCTCCTCTGGGGGAAGGTTTACCCACGTGCAGGAAATCCAGTTTAAGCTTGGCCTTGAGGACAGAGTCCTGCTGCCACCACAGCTTCTGGCACCTGATTTCCCCCGAGCTAAAACCGGGGCTTTGGATGAGGTTTTAATGAACCCCTGAAGATCCAGGTGGGAATTTGGGGCTGCAGGTGACTGTCCCACCCTAGGCAGGATTTGGGGTTTGAGCTGGGGCTGCTCAGAGCTCCCTGATGTCCAAGGGGTGGCTTTGGACCCTTCACACCTGATCACCAATTAAATTCTGTCGCTGACACTTCGCCAGTGTTTAGGAGCTCTTTTTTTATTTTTTTTTATATATTTTGTTTTCCTTCTTAGTTATTTTTTCCCCTGACAGTAATTAAAAGTGAAATTGTACATTTCTTGACAGACTCTTGCACATATGGAGAGTTTGCATTTAAACGTGCCTCTTTCAGTCATACAGATTTTGGGTGCTCTTTTTTTTAATTTATTTATTTATTTTTCCACCGGAATTTTCCCCCCCGGGCGCTCAGCCCCAGCCTCTGCCTGGCCGTGTTCTTCCCGAGCCTCGCCATCCCCGCTGGCCCTGGGGCACGAGGTAGCCAGGGGCCAGCAGGGTCCCGGCCCCGTGGCTTCGTTAGGAGCTGCGTTAATTAATGCCGAGCTCCGCGTGGGGGGAACGCAGCCGTAAATTAGTGGGAGCTGGCGCCGGGCCAGAGAACAAAGTCACTGCAACTCCACAAGAGTGGGAGGAAAAGCTGGAGGAGGAGGAGGAGAAGGGAGAGGAGCTGGGAATGAAACGAGGCTGCCCAAGCCCCGTCCCCTTTTGTTTGGTGTTTCTCCGCATCCCCAACGGAGACATTTCCTCCTCTTCAGGTGTGAAGGGGTGGCCTCTGTGCCACAGGGGTCTCTCTCTTTACAAATTCCTGGGAATAATCTGGAAACAATCCCATATTCCTGAGGGGAAACACTGGGGAAGATCTGAGGGTGGGAATGAAGCTACACCGCCCAGGCCCCGTCCCCTTTTGTTTGGTGCTGTCTCCCCATGTCCCAAATGGAGATGCTTTCTCCTCTTCAGATGTGCAGGGATGGCCCCTGTGCCACAGGGGTCTCCTTCTTCCCAAATTCCTGGGAATAATCTGGAAATAATCCCATAATCCTGAAACACTGGGAAGGTCTGAGGGTGGGAATGAAACGAGGCCATCCCGGCCCCGTGCCCTTTTGTTTGTTGTTTCTCCGTGTCCCAAATGGAGATGTTTCCTACTCTTCATGTGTGCAGGGATGGCCTCAGCTCATCCCTGTGACACAGGGGTCTCTTCCTTTACAAATTCCTGGGAATAAACTGGAAATAATCTCATATTCCTCAGAGGAAACGCTGGGGAAGGTCTGAGGATGGGAGTGAAATGAGGCCACCCAAGCCCCATCCCCTTTTGTTTGGTGTTGTTTCCTTGCATCCCAAATGGAGACGTTTCCTCCTTTTCAGGTGTGCAGGGATGGCCCCTGTGACACAGGGGTCTCTTCCTTTACAAATTCCTGGGAATAATCTGGAAACAATCCCATATTCCTGAGGGGAAACGCTGGGGAAGTTCTGAGGGTGGGAACGAGCTCGCAGCTTTCCTGCCTCGGAGATGCGTGGAAATTAAAAGTGTGGGGTTAAAGGGGTTGCTCAACCTTTTCACTCTGTGGGGTTTTGCACCCAGAAAGCATCTCCAGAAATGTGGGGCGTTCAGGCACAGGGAGGGGGAAATGGTGGCGGGGGTTCTCTCCTCCTGCTGGTTTCCTGCTGGGAATTTGTTGTCCTGTCGGTGTTTGTTGGGCTGAGCGTTGGGATCCCCTTGGAAGGGAAAAGTGGCCCTAAAGTAGGAGGAAAATGGCCCTATAGTAGGAAAAATTGCTCTAAAGCAGGAAAAATGGCCCTAAAACAAGAAAAATGGCCCTAAGGCAGGTATTTTGTGTGACAGAGATGGGATTTGCAGAGCTGTGTCCCCAGTGACACCCTCAGGTGCTGCCAGGGGTGACCTTGCAGAGCCTCTGGTGTCCCAGTGCAACCCCAGCAGGGAACATCTGGCCAGATGTGCTGCCCTCAGCCTCGGGGGATGGCGATTGGGTTGGTGTGACACACCAGCAAAGATGAATTCATTAAAATAAATCCCAGAATTTATTCCAAAATTAGTTATTTATTATTATTTATTAGATATAAGAAGTATAAAATATATAAATATATAAACATATTTTTTAAACTCCCAAATTATTTATTTGGGAGCAATTAAAATTGGAGCAAAGTGCTCACAGGTGGCTCTGCTGTCCGCTGATGTTCCAGTGGGATTTTTTTCCTGGTGCCCCAGACTGGGAATGTGCCAAAGGAAAACGAGAACAGCTTTGAACTCTTGCCTTCGTGCAGAATTTTGTGTTTCCCTCCAGAAATACCTGAATTAGGGAATTGTTTGGATTTTGGGCCGTGTCAGCTGCCAGGGGATTTTCAGGGTGTATCAGAAGCAGGAATTAAAAGTGCAGAGCTTTCAGAGGCAGCGACATCAGCCGGTTCCATCCCTGGAAAATGGAGAGACAGGAGCCTGGTAATGACTGGGATGAAAAAAATTATGGGAATGAAATAAAGCCAGAAATTAGGATAATTTATTCAAGTCCCTGGAAATCAGCTTGGCTGGAAAAGCATGGATGCTTTAATGCTTTAATATGCTTTCTATTTTTAAATTATATATTGTAATTATAATTATATCTATTTAATAAATATATTATTTTTATTTAATGCTGAAATGCTTTAATAATGAGAGGATCTCTGGTCCTGCAGGTTGTTGGTCTCCTCCTGCCCAACCAGACCCTGGCCTCCACTGTGTTTTGGCAGGTAAGGCTCCTTGGGAAGGGTGAGAATGTGGGGAGGGAAGAGCTGGGTTTTCCCAGAGGCCAGGCTGGTGCTGTGGCTGTCCCAGCCTGACTGTGCTTTAGGGACAGGATGTGCCTGGAGGCATCCAGGGAAAGGCCTGGAAGGGGCTGGGAACAAACCTTGGCTCTCCTTTTCATCCCACACCTTCCTGTGCCCTGGCAAGGAAAACAGGCCAGAACCAAAACTCAGCTTTTTGGAGCCATTTTGTCCAAGTGTAAATGATTCTTCCATGGGAGTGTTGGCCCTGAGCTCACACATCTGCCTGTGGCAGGACCAGGAGTTGGGATTTCCCTTGGGGAAGGTGTTGGAAAGGTGATATCTGTGCAGGGCTGGGGATGATGGGAGGCCCCGTTCCCAGGAATTTTAGGAAGAGGTGTGCATGGCAAAGCCCAGCACCCCTGCATTCAGTCTGCTACAGGAACTTTGGGGGGAAATAATCTGTGTGTAGGGAGGTGCTGGTGTGATTTCCCATGAAAATTCTGGGAATTAAGAGTAAGGGGAGGAAGCAGGCACGGGAACGAGAGATCCATAGTAAACATGCCACAAGTGTGATTCCACTGCCAGCTGAAATGAAGGAACGAGTTATTTTCAGCCTCCTTTCTGGTGGCAAATGTCTTTTTATTGTCTGCAGTGTGAGTGGTGGCAGAGGGAAGGCTCCGAGCAGAGCGGGATCTGCCTGGAGCGTGGGGAGCACAGCGGGACAGCTCTGCCAGGAATTGGGGTCTGCTGGCTTTGGCTGGGAGCTGTCCCAGGTGGCTTCACCTGCTGGGAGAGGAGGAGCGGCTGGGGACATCCTGAGTCACACACCTGCCCTGTTTAGGGACATCTGGGATGGAATCCCAGAGTGGTTTGGGTGGGAAGGGACCTTAAATCCCATCCCATTCCATCCCCTGCCATGGCAGGGACACCTCCCACTGTCCCAGGTGCTCCAAGCCCTGTCCAGCCTGGCCTTGGGCACTGCCAGGGATCCAGGGGCAGCCCCAACTGTTCCAGTGCCACTTTAATGTCACATGTGTCCATGAGCTGGGACATCTGCTCATCTTCTGCTCCTCAGAAGTCTCCTACGACCCTCTGGGAGCCTTTGGAGCTCAGGAAATGCTTGCTGGAATGGCAGCTGGGCTTCCTGCTGCATCCTGACTGCAGGTGGGTTTGGCCAGGACACCAGAAGAAATTTCCTCACATTGAGGGTGATTGGACATTGGCAGGGACTTCCCAGGGGAGTCCCTGGATGTGTCCAGGGAAGGCCTGAACAGGAGGAATGACTGAGGGAGCTGGGGCTGCTCAGCCTGGAGAAAAGGAGACTCAGGGGTGAGCTCAGCACTCTGCACAGCTCCCTGCAGGGTGCCTGTGCTCAGCTGGGACTGGGCTCTTTCTCCAGGCAGCACTGACACAACCAGGGGACACAGCCTCAGGCTGCACCAAGGGAAATCTGGGTTGGATATTGGGAAGAAGTTCTTCACAGAAAGGGTGATAAAGTTCTGGAATGGCTGCTGGGGAGGTGCTGGAGTCACCGTCCCTGGATGTGTTTAACAAAGCCTGGATGTGGCACTGGGTGCCAGGGTTTGGGTGAGGAGCTGGGCATGGCTTGGACTCGATGGTCCTGAAGGTCTCTTCTAACCTGGGCATTCTGGGATTTTGTGGAGGTGGCACTCAGTGCTCTGGGCTGGGGACAAGGGGGAATTTGGCACAGCTTGGACTCGATGACCTTGGAGGGATTTTCCAGCTTCAATGATCCTTGGGATTCTGTGAGGTTAAAATCCAACAGCACTGAGGGAGATGGGGCCAGGAGAGGCGTTGCCCATCCTGCACCCGGGGAGGCAGAGCTGTCCTTGGGGCACTGGATACCTTGGAATTTCCATCTCTACATTTGAAGAGCATCAAATCAGATCCAGATCCTGCACCAGCGTTGAGCTGGGAGCAGTGTTGGAATCCAAAAAGCAGAGAGCTCTCAGAACACTGGGCCTGAGGGCCAAAACTTAGAATCAAAAACAGGGTTTGATTTCAGACCTTGGAAAAGGCTTCCAAACTTGGATACTGGAAGCGAGAATGTGGATTTGTAGTCAAAATAGAGATATGTTAAGCTAGGTAGAGGAAAGTTCAGAGTTTAAGATATAGAACAAACAGAAGCAGTGATAAAGGTAATAAGGATTTTAGAGTGTAGTATTGTAGGCCGTGTGTGACTTTCTGATTGGCTCAGAAAGCCCACACTGCAGCATAAGCTCATAAAACAAAATATTTGGGCATTGGCTTAAAAACATAAATATCCTTGCAGGCAGTGTTTTATTGGTTAGTAACTCTTTGTTGCCTATAAAGGCTGACCTGGAAAAAGAGACTGGGTAGAATAACAGGATAAAAGGGATTTATTGGAAGGATCCAGCTTGGGCAGTGCAGGAACCCCTTGGGGCTGCACCCAAGTCAAACCCACAAATGGGCACAAAATGGATCCTGGGCACGAGGCCTCACACTTTGATAGGTTTGGGTCCATCAGCAGATTGGAGTGAATTGTCCAATTCCAGCTGCAGGTGATGCAGCTCCATCCTCCTTGTTCCCTCTCTTCCTTCACTGCTGTTTCCACTCTTGGGCTTAAAATTTGTCCTTGGTGCCCAGCTGGAAAGGAATTGTTTTGTCTCCCTGCTCTGTGCAGAGAGCTCAGCAACCCTGAATATGAAACCAGAACTGCACACTGAACCAGCACAGAGTCCGAAAAAATATAAAAGCTAAAACTTAAGGCATCATCTTTGAAAGGCTTTGTACTTAGAGGTCCTGTGACCTTGTGACCATGCGATGAAGCCTGTGAGCTGAACTCAGCCTAGAAGATAAGAAATAATAAATGACACCATCCAAAGCAACTCAGAGCTCCCATCTCTCCTTCACAAAATTCCCCTGGGAGCAGTCCAAGAGCAGCTGAGTTTTCCCTCAGGACTGCCAGAGGGCCGG
The DNA here is from genome assembly GCA_013400175.1 of Phainopepla nitens. Taxonomy (NCBI): domain Eukaryota; kingdom Metazoa; phylum Chordata; class Aves; order Passeriformes; family Bombycillidae; genus Phainopepla; species Phainopepla nitens. The sequence goes on along the minus strand of VXBQ01009090.1, from coordinate 492 downwards.
GTTTGGGGGGGTTTGTGCTGATGCTGTGTCTCCTCTGCCCCGCAGTGGTTGAACCAGAGCCACAACGCGTGTGTGAACTATGCAAACCGCAACGCGAGCAAGGTGAGCGCAGCCAGGGCCAGCGGCGCCTTCCCGTGGGGAAACCGCTCCCAGCTCCTCCCTGCCCTTCAGACCCCTGGGATGGGCACCGGGGACTTCCTGGCTTGGCCACTGTCCCCTGTTTAAACTCAGTAGAACTGGCATGAGGACCTGGGAATCGCTCGAGGCACAGAAGTGAGGCTCAGGGCCTCGGAGCTGAACCAGTCCATGGTCCTGACTGGTCTGGAATGGTTTCACTGGGATCTGGAAGAGCACAGAGAGAAATGGTGCCTGGGTTGGGGGAGCAGGAGGAAGCTCCATGATCCCATCTCCCAAGGATTTTGTTCATGCTGGTAGCAGTGGGAAGTGCTGGGGCTATCTCTGCTCCATCCTGTCCCTGCTCCATCCTTGGTG
>VXBQ01009087.1:1280378-1341273 GCA_013400175.1 Phainopepla nitens | reverse complement strand
TTCTTCTTTGTTCTTAATTTTGCGCGGAGTTTGCTTGCTCCGGGAGGCAGCGGGGGATGCTCGCCTTCCCCCTCCCCGGGTTTCCCCTCCCTCCCCATAACGTGTTGGCGGTTCCCATTGTACCCCCAAGTCGCCCTTTCCTTGCACCGCACGATCCGAAGGCACAAACTTGGGATTAAACAACCCTCATCCGTCCTTCCCACGGTACGGTGCGGGGAAGTGCCCCGGCAGCGCATCCGCATTGCCCCGCGGGCATTTTTCTCACCGTACTGTGGTACCCCCCCCTCCCCGCCCCATCACCCCCAGTACCTCCTTTCTCCCGGCACTCCAAAATCGATCCCGCTTTTGCCGGTGCGATTGTTTTGGTGGCTGGGAACAGGGGGAAGAAGGGGGGAGTAGGAGGGCGAAGGGGGAAAGCTGAAAAGACATGTTGGTGGAAGGGCAATTTGCATGAAAAATAGAGACGGATGATTAGGGACCCAGGCAGGGAATTTTGATTGCCCCAGAATTAAAAGATGCATCCTGCAAATCGGAGGCAAGACCAGGTGAATTGTATTTCTGGTGTTTTCTTTGTAATCGCGGTATTTTATATTATGTTCTTAAAGTAGTAGTAATATTAAAAAGCTTTTTTTTTTTTGCTGGCTCTGCCTCCATCAGGAGCCAAATGTTTTGCAGCGAACACAGTGCCAGCCGTATTTCATACATTAGTATATAATTCTTGTTAATTAGCAATAATTTACGTTAAGAGCATAGAAAATGTTGAGGTTACAGGTTTTATATCTGTACATTTGATCATCTTGTTATTTTCAAGAACTTTGCCTCCTATAAAATTAATTAGGTGAAATGTGGAGGTGTAATCAGCAACCTCTGAATTACCACTTCATTTCCTGGTTTTGATTGTAAATCAGCCCAGTCCGTACAGACTTTTAGCAAAGTCTATTTTTGTTCAGTGCCACTTTTAACTGTCTGGTGTCGAAGCAGCGGGTTACCTTCCCCTGCTAAATAATAGTGACAGCGTCAGAAAGGAATCAGGCCGCGGGAAAACATTATAATTGAGTAATGATTATGCAGAGCTCCTCGCTAAGCCAGTTGTAAGGGGAACACGGGTGGTTTTGTGTCTTTTCTCTGCGGAGAGTCGCTGAGCTCGAAGTTAGATTCGCAAAATACCTTTGTCTGCGGCGTGCAGCGAGCTGCCGGTGGAATTAGTCCTGCAATAATTTACTCCCTCGCTCGGAACGCAAGGAGCGGCTTGGGCAGAAAAACGCCGTGCCCCGCAATCCCGCAGAAACACCCTGCTCCTCTGCCGGCTTCCCGAGGAGCGCGAGACGCACGTTGTGCCTCCTCTCCTGTCGGTCTGTAAGTTTAGGAGAAAGCCCCAGCGATTAAGACATTGTTTTTATTAATACGAATGTAACCTTCATATTCCTGTGGTTGACCTTACGTTAAATTAGAAGTAGTACTGGAGGCAAGAAATGATGGACTGGATCCCTGTGTCCTAGTTGGAGCTGAGGTACGGCGAGGTAGTGTGCTCTTTCAATATTATTTTACGCAGCACAACTGGGAGCTACTCCAGATCTTCCTCCTCAATATTCAGCCTAGGTAGGGTTGAAATAAATTTAACCTGAGTTCACTGGATTTTTGCACTTTATCAAAATCAGTTCCAATATTGTGCAGTCAAATTAAAATCTATTTTTTGATTCTCTGTGGCTTTAAGTTCATTAAATGTGAAATTGGCAGCCAGCTAAAGAAGGTCAGGCTGATTAACTGTTTAGGAGTTGTATTCTGTCTCACTTGCGTTACCTGGCAGTGTTTTGAGGTGGGTTGTATTTGTAGTACCCTCTCCTCCTGCTCGCTGCTGTTAGCGTGCGTGTTGTGTTGCGGAGACAGAGGAGCACCAACACGTTGCTGGTATTTATTTTTTTTTTCCCCTCGTGAAAGGCAGCGGTGATGGAGACTGCACAGAGACTGCCAAGGTATTTCTCTGCAAATTTAACGTAAAAAAAAAAAAGCCAACAGAAAAGAGAGCCGAGTCTGCCTCGTTAAAGCATCCACTGACGATTCTATGAGCAGAAATAGCCTCATAATGAAGTTTTTTGGAGCTCATTCAGAAAATTTGTCAACTTTGACAACATTAGGCGAGGTATTTTGAGTTTAAAGAAGGCGCTTCTCACTGTTGCGAGGAAATGTGGCAGTTGCTTGGCCAGGCTGATTTTTAGATGCTGAAGGACACCAGTGCTAACATGTTCAAGATAATTTAGGCATTCCCTTATTTCAGGATTAAAAAAACGCAAAATGACTGATTGCCTTATTTCCTTAAGTACTAAAAAATATCCCATCCAGCTAATATCTCTGAGTGGACTTGGTGTGAATTTGCTGTTTATTTGGATCCTGAGGAGTAGCTCAGAAGTGAGAGGTGCCTCCCCTCGGCCCCGCAGGCATTTCTGCTGCACTTGCTTTTTATCATTTCAGTTTTCTGCCATATTTATTTATTTAGCCTCATACCCTCCCCCTTCCCCCACCCCCCTCCCCATGTATAAGTACAGCCTTTAGGATTTTTTTTAAATTGGAAGCCACAAATGGGCTGATGGGGGGACAGTGACACAAATCCACGCGTTTACGTCTGCACGTGCGTTCTGAGGGCTGGATGTGTCCCGTGTGTCGGTGCCTGGGTGTGTGTGCCCATGCAGGCTGGCTCTCCCCCTCTTTTACACACATGCACACGTTACCTGCACAGCCTGTACAGGGAATGTGCAGTGTCTGTGTGCGTTGAAACACCTTCTGTCTACGCTGTATTTCTGAATTTTAGAAAGTGGGTCTGGCTGCTGGAAGATACACACCCATGTGTGTGAGAGTGTGTGCAGTGCTTTTAGTCTTGAATTCATGTACATAAATAATACATTCAGCAATAAAACACCATATTCCCTTCTTGTAGTACCACAAGAGTTTCGCAGTGTATTCTTTCAGCCTATCCATTTAATTTTAGCACCGAATCATTCAAGGAACCAGAAATGTGCCCTGGTGTAGGAACACGGAGACAGTTGCGGTGCTTGCCCTCCGAGTTCTGCATGCTACAGCTGCTCCTGCAAAATCTCTTCCCTGTAACTGATGAATCCCTGTCGTGGGTGCCGTGCTGACAGCCGTGTTGTTTGGTTTGGTTGGGGGGAAGCAGGCGGACTCCAGAGCAGGGTGTAATATTCATGAAGAGGGGGCTCGGCGCGTTCCTCCCCCTGCGCCCGGTGCCTTTCCCGAGAGCTCTAACCGTTCTCCTTTTGTTTCTCAAACTGCAGCCGAACCTCTTGAAGCCATTCTCACTGATGACGAACCTGAACATGGCACATTGGGAGCTCCGGAAGGGGACCACGACCTCCTCACTTGTGGCCAGTGTCAGATGAACTTTCCGTTGGGGGACATTCTTATTTTTATTGAGCACAAACGGAAACAATGCAATGGCAGTCTCTGCCTAGAGAAGGCTGTGGATAAGCCACCTTCACCCTCACCAAGTGAGCTGAAAAAAGCATCCAATCCTGTGGAGGTGGGCATCCAGGTTACGCCAGAGGATGACGATTGTTTATCAACGTCATCTAGAGGAATTTGCCCTAAACAGGAACATATAGCAGGTAAATTAAAGCAAGGAGAAGTGTTTGCGAGTTTATTTCTGTTTCAGTTGCAACGTAGCATGTTGGCAGTCGCGCACTGCTGTGTCTGTGTGTTCTGCTGGCCGTGAGGGCCGTGCTGTCCGTGCCCTCCCTGCCTCGGGTTAGCGGTGTTTGCTGGTGCCTGCGCAGCGGCAGGAGCAACAGGCACGTGCCGTGCCAGCCGGTGTTTCTGGCCGTATTGTTCGAGGCCACTCTCGTGATTTGCCTGCATTGTAGTCACCGTCTCCCGGTGTCTCGCCTGCCGGAGCGCCGCGGGAGGAGGGTTCCGAGGCTGCCGCGCGAGAAAGCGAGGAGCTTTTGAGTCTTTGGCAAAGTCAGGGGTGAAAGAGTTAACCGAGCATCCGCCAGCCTTGGTTCCATATTGGCTGTCAGCGTATGGACTGTAATTAAACACAGCCCCATGGCAAAGTGACACCACCGACCTTGACTTTAAGATGCCATTTTCGACTGGCCAGGCCAGAGTAGAGAGGGCAGTTGCTGAAGCGCACAGACATGCTTATTCGAAAAGTTTAAGGGCATGTTGGAAATTTCAAAAGGTTGGTTTGACAGGAAAGGCTGCTCTATGCAGCCTGCCTCCTCAGCCAAATGATAAATGCTTCGCTGTGCTCTCTCTTGTCTCTGATGTGGTTTTGACAGATGTATCTTGATTTTGTTTGCGGTTTACACAACCACATGTCAGCCGTACAAATGTCCAAGGCAGAGTTCTGTTTTGTGCAACAAACAATATGAAATGTAATTTAAAAAAAGAAAAAAGGGTAAATAATTCCATTTCATAGCATAGTTTTCGTTTTTTTTTTTTTTAAATCAGAAAACCATTGGCCATGCAGATATTTTCACAAATGAGGCTCAAAAAATAAAAGTGTACCATGCGAAAGAAAATCCCACAGCCCTGGGAGTGTAACAAGGCACGCTCTTGCTTTTAAAAAAAACCTGCTAGTAAACAAAAGTACTGCCCATTTGCAGCAAGCATTTTAGATCATTTCAAACCACGCCGATACTGCCAGTTGAAAAAGGCAAGACCAGAGCATATCAACCCCAGCGAATGCCTGAACCAGTTTCAAACTCCCCCTCCAGTGATGTTTGGGATGTGGCACTGCTGGTACCTCTCTCCGGAGAGCCCACAGGAGCGCTCTGGGTTGTCGGAGGCGCAGTACATCATCACATGGTGTGCTGGAGCTTGTCTTTGGCTTGCTTTGGCCACAAAGTTAAACCATAATAGGGCAGTAGGCACTGAGAGGTTCAGCGGGATCCTCCCGCAGCCTTCCCTGGCCTCGAAGCCGGCCGCCAAACTGTGCTGGAGATCTGCAGTTTTGGAGGTTTTGTGGTGGCAGCAGATCCGTATCGGTGCATGGGTGTGTGCCTGCGCACGTGTCTGTGTGCTGAGCCATGTGCGTGCACACGCAGTCGTCATGTGAACAAGTATGTGCTGTTTCTGCAGAGTAATCGGTCTCTCCTTGAAATGCAAATATCTCTGCTAAGCTACATTTTGAATGAGACTTAAACCCCCCCAATAATTCCTCATATTGCGCTTCCCAGACACGGATGTTAAAGGTGAGGTTTCTTTCCCAGAGTGGTAGAGGGCAGTGCCCATTTCCATGTGCTGCCTGTGATCTGAGGGAAAGCGAGCACAAGTGTAGGGCATGATTAATGAAGCAGGAGCCTGGCGGAAGGGATTTGTAGTCTTCCAAGCTCTGGAGCCATACTAAATCACCAAATATGGAGGAGCGGTGGTATGATGTAACGCTGTATTTACGTACGGCGCTGCTCCGCTCAAAAGACAAAACACAGTATCTGTCAAGCAAGAATTAAACATGCTGTCATCCCCGTGGTCCCAGATAGGTCCCTGGGCTGGAAGGGTGGCCATGCTGAGGAGTTCTGCACCAGGGGAACCTCCTCTTTGCTCTGGCACTCATTTGGCACGGGAGGCTCAGCGAGCCAAGTCTCGCTGTTGCGTGGCGCAGGTGACGCGAAGCGAGGAGGATTTGGGCTCGTGCGCTGTTAATTCCGAAAGGGCTGTGGTTTTAACTGACTGCAAATGCTTCGCTGAGCGCAGGCGGTGCTTCAGGACAGGGGCTCAGTGGCAGGGCCTGATCCTGCTCGCTTGTACATGTAGGTGGGCTTGACTGGGAGCAGGCTTGGTGCCATGCAGGAGGGCCCACGGAGCAAACTGTGTGTCCTGAGTAGAGATGGAGCTGTGGTTGTCAGGACTCTTCTGCCCCAAGGTTTCTGGCTGTGGTGGCCAGCTGTGTCTGCACAGGTGGAGGTCCAAGAATGCAGGTTCTCTGCACCTCCCTGGCTGGGCTGGAGCCGAGCAACACTGGGGTCTCTTGGTTCTTCCTGTTGGTTGGAAATGCAGCCTGGCTTTCGGATTTATAGAAAGTGCACCAGGAGTTAAGGAGTCTTGCACTGTTTCTCCCTTTCATGTTTTCATCTCCCTTTTCAATTGGGTGAGTTCAGCTCCCTTGTGTCACAAAGAAGTATGGTGATAGCTGGAGTGACCCATTGCTCATAGCCAGTAGTTAGAGGAGTCTGGCAGTAAAATTTCCAGTGAAGGTCTTGGAGCCTGAACTGTGAAGTTCAAGCTTCAGGAAGGCCCCTGCAAAGAACCTCAAACTCTTCCAATTCAGCTATTTATATCTGATTTCTGTGCAAGAATGCAAAATGCAAGATTTGAGTGTGTAATTATAGGGGGAAAAAAAAAAGACAGAGGCTGCCCTTGAAAAAATACACGGAAGTTGAGGAAGTGATTCTTTCTGCTAAGAGATCATAAAATATATATTTTGTAGCAATATAAAAATGTTCCCAATTAGTTGTGAGGCCGGAAGAGGTGTTTCAGATTAGCCCTGGATACAGAGATGCTGTGGATGAGATCTGGGTGCAGTTTTTCCCCTGCCTGCAGTTCTGTAGTCAGTATGTTGGGGTGTTACAGTGAAAGAGAATGTTAAGTAATGGTTAAAGATCTACAGACCAGGAAGGAGGCAGCGACTCATTCAAATGCAGGGAGAAATTATGTCTGTTTTTAACTGTCCTTAAGCTGCTCTTTATCTTGCCATTTTCCAGAGACAGGGATGAGGACAGGAGCTTATATGTGTGTGTGCAACCTGTGCAGCAGCCGTGGGATCCACGTAGGCGCAGGCATGTGTCCATACCTGGCTCTTCCCTGTGGGTGTCTGCCTGTGCAGAGCTCTGCCTCGCTATAAAATTTTGAGTGATGCTGATCCAGCACTGGAGCTGAAATGCCATAAATTTAACTGAAAATTAATAGGATATGTTGTGTGGGTCCAACGAGGCAGCTTTCATCAATATGTATGTCAAAGCCTCACCACCAGATACCGGCAGCCCGTGATTTGCAGTGAGGGCGACGGCAGGGCTTCAGTTATCCGCTCTCGTATTTTACAATAGAGGGAAATATTAACTGAAGTATCTGGAGATCAGTGAATGTAAAATCGCTGTTCACTTATTGAAAAGGCTGAGGAAATATTTATCGCCCGCCCGTGTCAGGTTTTGGCGGTTTGTTTGTTGAATGTATAAATCCGAGGGAATTAATGAAAGGTTGGGGTTTGGGTGAAGAAGGATCTTAAATGTTACTTGGATGCAGTTGGGGGAACACTTTGGAGTGCTGCTGCGAATTCCCCTGTATAATGCCGAGTGTGGATCCGTGGATGCTCTATTTACTGTACAAAGAGGGGGGGGAGGAGGAGGGGAGGTCATTTTTACTGCTCGAATCCTATATTCTCAAGCTGCTTGTGACATTCAAATAAAACACGTGGGAAAATAATGTAAGAAATCCCTCTGTCTGCTGCAGCCAGGGAAGGTGAACGTCATTTGTTACTAAATTTCAGATTGAGTATATTTGATTATTACAGTTCTCAAGAGGTAATGTCTTTAGGCAGAAATTTTCTTGGCCTGTTATTAGTAGTTGTCATTATAATTCTGTAGGTTGTGATTGTTGATTCCTTGTTTTGTTTTGTTCTAGAGACAAAATAAAATACTGCTGTCTGCACTGAATAGTTAGCATTGCATCTGGACAATAAGATGAAAGCCTAAAGATAGAGAAGGAGAAGAAGGAATATGGGAAGATTTTGAATTCAAATTCTATCTGCTTTCCCCATACAAAGAAACAGAGACAGCAGGCTGGGTAAAACATTGCAGGCAGGAAAAAAAATAGTGAGGGTGCTACCCAAAGGCTCCTGCTCCCGAGATTTGGAGCGCTGCGTACAAGCTGTATTTGTAAATAAGACAGAGAAAGGTTGTGAACCGGCAGCTTGGCTGTTTTGTCAAAGTACAATGTCAGAGAAACTCTTTCTAAGACAAATTGTAAATAGAAGTGTCACGATGATTGCATGATTGAGCTCTAGAAGTGTCTTGGCAATTGTTGGCATTGTCAGAAGACTTTTGAAAGCTTAATTAAAGGCGGTGGCCTGTGTGGCTGTGAAATTTACTTCTTGGGGGGGAAAATGTGAAAAAATGTAGGGGATAAAAAAGTTGCTGTAATGCTGCTTGTGCAGGGATACAGAGAAGAGTCAATAGTTTCCCTGCTTTCCCCATTGCCTTTTATAAATAACGTTTTTTGAAGAAGCAAGCACGTGACACCAATATCATCCTTTGTACGAGGTAAAGATTGTGTTAGTTTTCCTATTCCCTGCTGTTCCAGACAGTTAATGTAAAAATGGCTCTTTACTGGAAACACAAATATGAGTTTGCTTGAAGCACAGAAGCAGGGTAGAAAGTTTTCCTCTGCCTCTGCCTTCCAGGGGAGCATCACAGTGTTGTTTGGTTTGTTGGCGGGTTTTTTTGTTTGCTGCAAATCAGATCTTCTGAGACGATGAGAAACATATTTTATGTTCCTTCTCCTCTTGCATGGAACACTGAATTGTGGAGCTGTCCACGAGCAGAAGCATCCGTGCATCCGAAATGCTGGTGGCTCAAGAGGCAGCCTGGCCCATGTTAAGCTCCATGTAGATCTTGAAAGGTGCACGTTGGCATCACGTGCTGAAAGCTTTGAAAATCATGCGCGGAATAAACGCGAGGCTCTGCGCAGAGAGTCCCAGCAAGGAACGCTGGGCGACGGAAACTGAGGCAGGGAGTAAATTAAACACCTTCTAATTAGCCCGGTGGGAGAAGTAAAGTCTTCCCTAAACATTCCCATAATTTGGTAATGCCTCTTTCAAAGAGGAGGAGGCCTATTAGCATCACCCCGTTTTGTATATGCAACCCTCAGCCCACGAGCTCTTTCTTGTTTCATTCAAATAATAAAGACGATTAAAGAGGCTTGCGAGGCACCGTCAGGCAACGGGAGCAGAGCCTCCAGTTGTTTGCCTGCACGCATCCTCATTACGGGAATTTTTTCCGACAAAATTCCCTTCAAGCTTCGGTCTGTTTTTATATCCACTAGCACCAGCTTTGTGCAATAAAAGGCGTTTAGCATCAAGCTGGACATGGCCTGGCACGGTGCCACTTGTGTTTTGTTGCGTTGTTTTTTTTTTTTTTAGCTAATCGCTGAGGATCTGTCGTTACCTTTCTGCCTGTTGTGATTTTGTTGGGGTCAGGATGCTGCCAGGAATGTCGTGAGTCCAAGGAAGTTGTCTTCTCCCAGTGGCAGGCATTTGAACGCGGCTTCCATCCGGGATCACTCATTTTTATGTGTCAGCTACTGGAGTACTGCACAAGTCCATAAAATATGTCAAGTCTATGTACTTCAATATATTAAGACCTACATATGTGTGTGTATACATATATATGTATGTATGTATATATGTTCATACTGTTCATATATATATGTTCATACTGGTAGCGTGGCCCTAAAATTAACCATTGGGTGGATTATTTTTTTTGTTTTGTTTTGTTTTTCCCTTGGGCTAATGAACATAATTTTGTCTCACTGTGTACATAGACAGTAGCTCCAGCCTGACGCCTGGTGACGTCGGGCAGAGCAGGTTTGGGCCCATGTAGGTAGACACTAGTACACGGATTGCTGTGATTTATGGCATACTTTTAAGAATAACAGGCACATTAATGGACCCACAAACCACCCAAGCAGTTGGGATGATCTGATAATGAATTCCCATGAAACACAGTTCGCTCTGGAGGGTCCCCATCTTGGGTGTGCTTTGCTTTGCCAGATGTGGATCAAACTCTTGCAGGAACTGGACCAGTGGCTCTGGACCCCTATGGATGAGCAGACCAAGTGCTCACATTATTCAGGCCTTCCTGTGTTAATGCTAAATGCATTTTAAAGCCCATAAACATCCTCCCCATCTCTCTAATCAGGTTTAGTATGCAACGCATCCCGCACGGGGTTCAGCCAGTTTGTTTTCCAACCTTTATTGGCCAGCTGCACTCGCTGTGCATCTTTAAAATATTTCAGCGAGGTTTTTTTGCTCTTCTCTCACCGAGGCTGGTAACTTGGTGGCTCATTCTTCATTCGGAGGTGGCATTGCCTGGGGTTGGTGAGGGAAAGGTTTGCAGTGTGGGGTGTGGTGAGGTCAGCCCCGATCCCAGCAGGGAATTTGTGTTCTTCATTTGCCTTTACAATGGGAGCACAGCTACTGTACCTTGGAGCAGCTCTCAGGTGTGAGCTCAGATGGGCGCATGTAAATGTCCTGTCAGATGCAACACAGGAATATTAATGTTTCCTCAGCACCACGCTATAATAAAGCTGTACACAGCCAGCTTAATATGCAGCCGGGCTGGGGAATTGTATAAAACTTCGATAGCCCAGTGTGAATGACAGCGGTGGAAAAAAATACTCAATATGCCACAGTTTGAATTCTTGTTTGCCTTTGATCTAAAACAAAATGAAAACATCCTCTTCTTTCCCTCCTCGTTCTGAATAGGTGTCCTTCCTCTGCAAAATTGGATAGTAAGTAAGAAAAGAAGACAAAGTACGGGGCGCGGTGCAGAATTATTTGAAGCACATTAACTTCAGCCCACTGGGGGATGTAATTTTTTCAAGTATTAGCAAACATTTATTTTTTATATTTGGGATTGTTGGCATTGCTTTTCATTCTTTTTTTAGCCTCTGGGTCTGGCTGAAACAAAAAAACCAGAGCCACCACAAAGAGGGGCTTGAGCCCCTATTGCCCCCTGGCTTGGGCACGGCCCAGGCTGTACATCCTTCTTGCAAGAGGTTTCATTTGCATCTTCTTGTGTGTTCGACTCTTCAGTTCCATCCAAAGGTGTCTGTTTTTCAGTGCGGTTGTGTTCGAGGATTTTTAATAATGTGCTCATTTAACTGAATCAACAGCTGTCAGGAGCGGTTGTAGTAAATCCACAAAATGCACAAAGAAAAATAATACATACGTTCCCTGAAACAAAACACTTGAAGCAAATTGGCTGCCAAAAAAAGCTGCTGAGTTCTGGGTTTGCAGACAGTGCACCAAAGTGTTTGTTTCTTCTCTCTGCTTTCCCCGGAGACCTCTCCCCGCTTGCCTGCTGCAATTCTACTGGAACTTTTTACCTGAACAGGTTGCTGTTAAAAAAAAAAAAACCCATCACTTCCCCATCTGGTGAGTACAGAGCTCAGCTACAGCTCAGATTTTTGTGTTTCACTCTAAATAGCTGAGACACCAAGAGTGTGGGGCGAGAGCAAAACCCATAGAAGTGCATTGCCGACCAGGCAGGGAGGCTCAGTATCCCTGGGAAATAGCTGTCAGGAGAAGCACTGCTTCCTCTCTGCCCTTCCAGGCAGGCGTTGTCCGGGTGCTTCAGAGGGTGCAGGATTCCCTCTGGAGTGGGTGTGCTGCTGGAGGGAGACCTGGGGAGCTTTGGTCAGTCAGAACCAAGGACTTGCTGCTTCCACCCTCCCCTGCTTTGCCTAAATGCTGAACAATTACACCTACAATTTGATCTTAGCTGCAGATAGAAAAACCTCTGCCTAAATAAACAATGGAATTGCTGCTGAACAACAAAGGCTCAAAGAAGCACCCTGCCTTTAGTGGTGTTATTATTGTTGTTGTGGATAATAATATTATTATTACTGTTGTTATTATTACTGCTATTACTACAGCTATTACCTTTTAAAAATTATGCATCACAGTTCCTCGTTCCTTTAGGAAGTAAGGAGTTTAATTTTGCATTAATTGCTTGCTTAATTGATTTATCAGGTAGGGAGATATAAAATGCAAAAATAAGAATGTTGTGTTGTATTCCCCCCCACCAATATTTGCAACAATTAATTTGTCACCCAGCATTACTTTGCTTCAGCCTCACAGCTGGGATTTTTTTCAGACATTGAATGAATCATCTGGGTTTTGTTGCATTTTAGCTACTGAGTTTATTCTTTGTGGAGTAAGAGAATAGATCAGCAAAACTGTCGTTCTTGAGCCAGGGCATCGCAAGTGCACGGAGCATTCACTGTGTGAGGGTGGCTGGAGGCTTTTCCCCGTGTTTTTCTCTATTACTGATGCTGATTTTCGTGTTTAGGGAAGAGTTGTTGTGCAGTGAGAAACAGTAGTCCAGAAGCCTTGTTCTCTTTGAGGAGCTAGAACACAGTGGGATGCATTTGGAAAAAGAGATAGAGGCTGTATTATTTTGTAATAAACTATAAACTGTCCTATGTTAAATTTGTGTTACGTTAGAAAAAATCAATAAGGAAAAATTAAATTCTGATAAAGATACTCTTGGATCTTAGAAAATAACTGCTGTCCTTTTAACTAAAACATTTGAGGAGCTTCAAAGAGTATGTATTTCTTCTGATCTTAGAGCTGTGTGACTGGTAGCAGGGAAAAAAAAATCTTATTCTACATACAAGTGGATTGCTTAACAAGTCAGCACAGACACATACTTGTTTGTACCATAGAGATAAAAATTCCTGTATAAAAATAATTCAGTTGCTGACAGCAGGCATTGTGCTGGGGCTGCCTCTTTTGTGTTGGCCGGGGGTCAGGGACCACGGCTCCCACTTTCTGCCGGGGGGGAGGCTGTCACGATCGCTTGCTGGAGCCTGGAAATAAGTTAATTGCTTTATTTTAGGGAATGCTCAGAGTCCAGTAGTGTGGTTTTTACGTCTTTTGAAACAGAGAAAGAAGTGAGGGGAAAAAAATCTCCTGATGGGGGGACATGACTTGAAGGCAGTTTGGGAGATGTGGCCTTCAACAGCTCGGTGGCCCAGCAGTAGTTTCTAAACTTTTGTTTTGAATCTAATCCTGATCTATGCTGTCACATCCCATACTGGCCTTCCCTGGACTCTTCTTGTGTGAAGTAATGTTGGTGTTGGGGGGAATTGCTTAAAAACAGGCACTCGTGGCCAGTCCAGATGTTTGTTGTTGCACAGCACCAGGTCCTGTTGTGCCCAATAAATGTAAAAAACCGGGGCATTAGCACAGCTCCAGGCATCATCTGTTTTGCTCTGCAGGGGTGCAGGTAGAATAAGCCATGAGGCTGGAGGAGGCTGGTGAGGCGGGAATAGGAATTATTTGACCGTTCATCCACCCTTCAAAGTCGGGGTGCCGGGGAGGCAGCCAGCGCTTTCCCCCGGCCTCCTCCTCCCGGGATGGCCGGCAGAAGCGTCTTCCCTTCCCTGCTCGGCACCTTTGGGATGGCCGGGTCAGGCCTCGGCGGGGCCGGCCGAGAGCGGAGCCAAGTTTGGGAGCGGTGTCCCCGCAAACTCGGCTGGCTCGGCAGCCGCAGCTCCGGCTCCGCGCCCCGGGAGCACCGCGACTCTCTCAGCGGCGCGCTCCGGTGCCGAGATCTTTTCATCCCTTCTAAATGCAGCGAGTCCCTAAAATTAATGCTGCTGCACTTTGATGAAAATAATGTTTTTATAATACATTTGCTGTTTACATGGAAGATGTGACTTGAGGGGAAAAAGGCTTTTTTGGAGGGTGGTGGAAATCTTGTTAATCTGCTCTCGGAGAGCGGCACACAATACTGCCTATGAGCAAGTCTGTGCTGCTTTTGATAAATTACCATGTTTAGAGATAGGTTTGGCTCTTAAGGGCTTAGTTTTCTGAACAAAGTCCATAACAATGTTTTCTGCCTCTGTTTGTCTCCAGCCCCTTTGGCTTGACTCGGAGCCCTGTGTTTAGTTGAAGCTCCGTCTGGAAGATATAACAATTTTGCATTAAAAAAATAAGGAAATCACAGGAAGAAAAACCCTTTTGCTTTTTGGATGAATCTTACTGATAATTTGCTAAAGCTCATTTGAATTTTAAGCACTTCTTTAATCTTCAAAGGCTAAATTGCTTTATGAATATGCATGGTGTGGGCAGACTTTAGTTCATTACCTAGTTGTAAATTCTAATGACCATTAGGTCCTTGCAGTAATTGCGAATTGTTTTGCATTTTTGATTGGCCTATTAACATGTGCATTCGGCACACATCAGGCCAGCCTGTCAGGCTGCTGAAGGAGAAAAAAAAGGTGAAAATTGTTTTATAGCACCAAGATTCTTAGATTTTCAATCTTGGAAAATTGATGATGTAAAAAAATTAAAGCGGTGTTTTTTCTTCTCAAGATTGAAAGTTCACCAAGAGATTTGACATATTTAATTTACATGATGACTTTGCACTCCTTCATTAATGCAATTTGCATATGAAGCTGTTGTTAATCACTTTTGATCATGTTTTGTGTATTAGCTGCCTCAGTGGCTCTTCTCCCTCAGATGCTCCAGTAGAAAGCAGCAAAATGATGCATCTTCTTGCCAAGTTTCCTTTAGTGAATTGAGGAATTAGGAGTCTAACCTTGAGTAATTAAATATGTTCTATCAGTTCTCTTTTAATGTTAAGTACACTTGGTTGGAAGTGTAGAAGGAAATTGTTCCCATTTGGGGGAGACATTCCTTTAAAAAATAATTCTACATGTGTGGATAGAAAAGAATTATTTTCCGTGCTCTGGAGATGCCAGGGCCGGAGGGAGAGGTGACAGCAGGCCAGGACATGGCGGTGCCTGGACCCTTCTCTGCGTGCCCAGTGTTGAAAGCACGTGCCCCAGGCCCCTCCTGTGCTGCCCTTGGGTGCAGAGCTGCTGCTGGCATGGGGGTGGTGGCCCTGCCTTTGGGGGACGCTGCATAAAGGGCAGGAAGTGCCCTGTTTGTAGCAGCAAATTCTGCTGCAGGCGCTGCTCCTCTTCCACTCCAGCCTCCCAGTTGCCTCATCGCAAGGAAGGGTCTTTTTCTCCTGCCTGTCCGGGCAAGGTGTTAATCATCCAGCCCTGGGAGGGGAAGCTGGGAGCAGCCTGGCTGGAAGCCTGCCCAGCTCTCATAACCTGCCCGGGCATCCGCGCCCGGCCAGCGCCGGAGCCCGTCCGCCACCCCTGCTGCCTGCCTGGGGCTCGGCCTGGCCCCCAGCCCCTGTCCCTCACGCTGGCAGCACCACAATTCCTGCCACTGGGATCAGGCTCTTAGCGTTGCTTCATCCCTTCCGTTGTCCAGCCTTGGTAATTGATGCTCAGCTTTGGTTGGAGAGTTTATCACTGGGTAAGAAGATGAATCGGAGGGGTGAAACGGATACCCTGATTAAAGGAACTGCTTAATGAAAGAAAATAAACTGAGAGGGAAAGGGACCATTCTGAAGGAACAGAAGTACAATTTTAACCTCGGAGGAGACCTGCTGCTGCCCTTCCATGACTTCCACCCATACCACGCTAAAAGCGTGGTGCAGTTCAAAGTTGTTAATATTCAGCTGGGAAACAGTATCCAGAACACAAATAAATTATTAAGTGCATGAACTTTTTCGGCAGTAAGATGAACTGATGGGGTCCATCTGCGAGATCCAGGGGCTTTTTATTTGTGTGTCGAACGATTCTGCCCTCTCCGACTTCATAGCCTTTGGTCCCTGGCCAAGTGCATGCATAATTGATTCCACACGCGCTATCATTTTCTTGATGTAATTGCTTTAGTAAGATATGTTGAAATCTAATGGATAATTTACTATATGAAAACGACAAAAAAGTAAACGCTGGTGTTTTGCGCCGGGCGCGGAGAGGAGAGTGCCCAGGTGACCTGCGTGGTGAGGGGAAACCCACGTGGACCATCTCCCAGGAGCAAAGATGGAGGTGAATTGCTGGAGAAGTTCAGAGCAAACTCTGGAATTAGTTGGAGTTTTACAACACAGGTGAAAGAGAAACAGTGGCGTTGTTTGGAAACTTTTTATTTTTTCTGGAGCGATTAATTATTTGCTTTTCTAACTGCCAGAATGTGAACTCAGAAAAAAGTTCTCTGCAGAAGGCAATGGGGGGAATATTTTTAGAAATCAGTGTGTCCTGGACTTGCTGCCCTGTGCTACAGAAGGTCCTGACACTGATGCCTTGCCTGACAAAAAGATCTTTTCTTCTGGCTGCTTAAATAATGCACCAAATTAAAATCAATGCATCAGTTGGGCTGGATATATTTTTAGAGATTTCAGAAGTGTATAAATATCAAATCCACCTATAATTCCATCCCCATCCAAAGGAAAATATTCCACTTGAAAATTTGACATCACATTAGTCTTTAAGGAATGATTTGTTAATATCATTTCCTTTTCCCCCTGCTTCCCAGTCCTGGAATATTTTGTATTCCTTTCCATAATTTTTTTAAATAGATTTTTTAGGTGGTGTAGAGACAAAAACATTTTCTTATATGCTTTCCCCCCCCCGTGCCATGATGTTTTCAATGTACTAAAAGAGGAAAAAATATCCAAGGCAAACCCACATAACTGTAGCAAAACTGTTTCTGAGCAAGTCATAATAATGAACAACACATGATCTGAAATGTGATCAGCAAACATATACTTATGCCAAGGAATTTTTGCCATTCACATACCAAGGTTCTGTAAATCAGTAAACCGCGGCAGAGGAGCCCCGGCACGGCGAGGGGAGGAGCAGGAGCAGGAGCAGGAGCAGGAGCAGGAGCAGGATGGGCTGCCCAGCAGAACTGTCTTGTTCACAGAGCAGGGAATGGAAACAACTTTTCTTTCTTCCACCTTCCTCATCTCCCTCTCAGTCCACGCACCAAAATGTACAGCCTTTAAGGAGGGAAAGTGCAGTTTGAGCTATCCTCAAAAGCAAAAGCAGACAAATAAGTAGCAGAGGAATGAAATCTCATCACAACGTGTTTTATAGGATTTTTTTTTTTCCTTCCCCCACCTCCCCATCTTACACAGAACTAAAATGTAAATTACTTTCTGGTCCTAATTGGATTTAATTATTTCTTTAGGAGAGGATGGGTGGGAGGGGGTGGGAATGGCACACAGCTGTCCTAACAAAACAAAGGAGCCAGAAAACCCTCACTTTCCCCCATGTTGGCTAATAAACGGTGCAGAGGATCTTAGTGCTGGCAAGCAAATGGAGCGCTCTGTAGACCTGGGGAAGGGGTAAGCGCTGTCGGCAGCCGGGAGCAGTCGGAAAAGGCCAGGCTAGCTGTTAGGAGGTGCTCTTAAATGGTGATTTGTGGTTTCCCATTAATTTCTGTAACTGCCCTGTGTTTTAGAGCACCCAGCCTGGGTGCTCCCAGCCCTTCTCTTAACCTAAACCGCGTTGCCTCGGCCCTGTGGTGAGACCCACCCTCAGTATTGGGCTGTGAATCTCTCTGGCACTGCTCACCTGGGAGCCACAAGCTGCCTGTGGCTCTGTTGGGAGGGACTGGGAGTGGATTTGGGAGCCCTGCGCCTGGTGGGGTGTTCTCTGTGCCCCCCAGCTGGGGTCTAGGGCACTTGGGTGCCAGCACTGGGGTCCTGGCGAGCTGATGCTGCTCTGTGGGTCGGTCACACATCACAATCGTGGATCTCCAAGAGCTTTACAAGCTTTAATGAATGTGACCACTAACGTGATTTATAGTGCGATTCATTATTGGTATTGGAGGGACTGTATTCTTATTTTGTCATTTGCTGTTAAAATTAATACACTCCATGCTGGCTATAAAAGTGTATTTGCATTTAATTGCAAGTCAGAATGAATTAGTGGATATGATTTAAACCCAAACTCACTCCCTAAAAAGAAATCTTTGGTGGGGAAGGAAAAATCAAGCTCTGTGCTGGATTTCTTTGGTGGACATAGGGATGGAGACAGGAGTCGGGGAGAGGAGGGGGCAGGCGGGGGCTTGGCTCTTTCTTTTTTTTTTTTAAATTCTTGAGGTTGCTTTCAGCAAAAAATGCCTTTGCCAGGAGGGGCTTAGGCAAAGTGGTCAAGCACATCTGCTCCTGGGAAGGTAGGGAAGAAAAGAGGTTACTAGTAATAGGGCAGCAGCACAAAGGGAAAATTGTACACTGGAAGCATTAGTCTCCTCGGCGGTGGTGTGGCCAGACTGGTTTAGCAGACAGGATGATAGATTGCTTTGTCAAGGGTCCCAGGGTGTGCCCTGAACTTGAAGCACTTTGTTTATCTTGAATAGAAAGGGAAAAGCACAGACATAATCGATGTCTAGTTTTTTAGGAGGGAGGAAGAGGTAGAGGAGGGAGCGAGGGGGTGGTGGCGGGGGGAGGCCCTGGCTGTGGCTCTCCATTAACAGATGAACTTGGCTGAAGTCCAGAGTTTGATGAGAGAGTGTCACAGCTCCCGAGCCGGCCAGCCTTTTCAATAATTTTCTTTTTTTTTTTTTTTAATACCTGCTGACTGTACATCAAATGCTCCCAGGCCTTTTGGCTAAAGGCAAGAAGAGGGGGGGGAGAGGGAGGGAAAAAGACACAGCTCCATTTTTTCCCTCTGAACCAGTTGAGACCAGTCCCTTGGCCACGCACGCAGGCTCTATCATCTTTCCTGGCTTGCTGTTGGGAAAAAAAAGAGTTGTCGCTGTGCCAGTAACCTGAGGGCCCAGGACAGGAAAAAAAAAAGGGGGTTGCTGTTCTGAGAGGCAAACTAAACTGAGAGTGTGAGAGCAGGAGGGGCGTGCGTGTGTCTGGGAGATTTCAGAGATAGCAGGAGTTGAATTGGGGGGTGAAAAGCATCTGCAAGGCAGTGCCTGCCTGGATGGGGAGAGCAAACCCTGGGGCCAGACCCAGTGCAGGTCCACAGCTTGTGCATGACAGCAGCCTTTTCTTGGTGGCTCCCACCCATTCAAACGACTTCACGAGTAACAAAATTAAATTGATCCCCTAGTTCAGAACTGCAGTGGGTGTGAAGGTGGCTGCAGTTCCACTGCCTTTATGCAGCCCTCACAGAACATTGCTGGGCCGTGCCTGACATGGAGGTGCTTCACTGGGTGGTGAAAATATAGACAAAATGCTGTGGTAGTGAGAATAAAGACGAAATTCTTGTAATGCTGTAGTGGTGAGAATGAAGACAAAATCTGAGATCTTTACTGGGTTACTGATGTTTTTACTTAAAGTTCCTTACTTCCAAAAGAGATGGAGGTGCTGGGGATGTAGTAAATGAGGCTGCTGGGATGCCCCGGATCGGAGCTTCTCGAGAGTGCCTGGCTGGGGGTGTGGATGGCCCCAGAGCACCTGGGACTTGAAAACACAGTCTGAATTCGTGGTGGTTTTGTTTTTGTTTTTTTTTGTTGTTGCTGATTATGCCGTTTCTGACAGTTGTTCAGCTACTTACCAGTCTTGGCAGGAGGCTGAGCCTGTAACATCCTGACATTTTTGCTTTTTAACAGGCCAGTCTCATCGTGCTGGAACAAACAGCAGCTTAACTGCGTTTCACTCTGGCTGATTTGAATAACGTGTACTCTGGTCAAACAAGAAACTCCTCAAAGGAAGATGGTGGCGCCTTGTTTCCCGTCATGCTGATGGACGGTGGATTTCAAAATGCTCAGAAAGGGCATAGCTGGGAAAACACGGGCTCCCCCCGCTGCAAAGGGCAGCGTTTTCAGAGGTGTGAAGGGTAGGTCGGAGTGGGTTGGGTCACCTGCCTGTCCTCTGTCCCTTCGATGCGTTCCCAGCATCATTCCTTGCTGAGAATTCTGAGGTGTGCTTGGCTTTAGAGGTTTTACATCACGTAGCTGTCCCTCTTGGAAAGTGGGCACGTGTAGGAGTGGCCTCTGTTAGTTAAGGCTGTGCCTGACCACTTTTTTTCATGTGGGCATCCAGGTCTGCGAGTCCTAGTTTGGAGGAGGCTGGGAATATCATGTACTGCCATGGTTCCAGCCTTGTCTCCCCTCATTCCCCTTCACGTTCTTAGCTAGCAGCTGGTGTTGTGCGGTGCACTGAGCCCTGCTCTGTGGGAGGAGAGTACAAAGGCTGGGAAGAGGCTGTGGGATACGGCTCCACGAGGCGAGTGCCTGGGCTCTGGGTCTGGAAATCTCCTTCCTTACACTTGTTCTTCCCTCACTCCTCGTGTTCTGTGTCAAGACTGTAACTGGTTTGATGGTGAGCTTCCCGGCAACTTGGCACCCCTGTGTTTTTTTCCCAGGCATTTGCCTATGCATGTGCACAGCTCCCCGTGTGTGCAATGCCTGCACAGGACTCCCTGTTATCTGCTGATCGAGGTGTTTACCTCTTCAGCATCCAGTAAGTGGGAACCTGAGTGCCTTGGAGATGTTAATGAACACACCCTCACACTGCCAGGGCGAGCGAGGCAAGTGCTGTGGCACATCTGGGGTGGCTTGCCCCAGGTAAGGCCCTAGAGCTGCAGCAGAGCGGGAATGAGAGCCCAGGTGGCTGGTGGCTGGGCAAAGCTGGGGAGAGAAGCAAAGATGTGGTTGCATCTCCAAACTGACCTGCTCTTTACCAAGACCTTGGTAAGGAGTCCACCTTGCTTTTCCTCTGGCCCCGGGCCCCGTGGTTTTGGGGGCACGTGCTTGGCTGCAGCCATGCAGTGCCACATCCTCTGGGTGAGATTCACCTGTACCTCTGTGGGGAGGCAGCAGGGTTTGCAGGGGCTCCCTGTGTTTGGGCAAAAGGCACTGGTAGCAAGGGTGGGTCCTACATCCAGGAGACGAGGCAGTGACCTTGGGGTCAAGTACCTGTGTCTGGAGAGCCCACGATAAATTTCATACAGTGGGAACAATGGGGCTGTAACAGAGCTGCGCCCGAAGAGGCTCCGGCCGAGCAGGCGGCTGGCTGAGAGGCTGCCGGGGGAGCGGTGTTGTATTTCTACTTCAAACTGATTGAAACGTCGACTAAAAATCAATGTTGTTGACTAGGGATAATTTACAGTTTTCTCGCGCTAAGTAGCCGCGCGCGTAAGGATGCGCTCCGGGATGAGCGCCGAGTGGTCCGGGCACGGTGCTGAATCAGATGCATTATAGGTCAGCTCTTTATTTGTTTCATCACGACTTTTACACAGTTGTCATGTAATTTATGGCTGCTTTCACGTTGTCAAACATTTTCATTGCGGCTGCTTCTTAACGCACTCCTGACACAAACACGGCTGCTTTAAAGACACTGTATTGTTTCATAATCTGAGAGGAGGACTATAAAACATCAAATTACACTATCTTCAGGCTAATCTAAATGCACTACAGATTGAAATCAGAGCTCATTTGTCCCTGATGCAAATTATTAAGTTCTAATTATAAATATCCATTTAATTACCCCATACATTTTTATTCTGCAGACCTTCTCAGCAATTCTGTCTGAGATACAGTAGATGTATGGGAGAAAATCTGCAGTAATTAATGTGCATTTCCTAAATAATAAAGAACAAACATGAGCCACTTTGTTCATGGATGACATATCCGCACACATTTTTAGCTATCCGTGTCACGGCGGCAGACGCTGAATGCTAATTCAAAAATAAATGGAAAAGACAAAAATTAAAAGTTTGGGGGTTTATTTCTCTCATTTTCCCGCCTGTTGTGGAAAGAGCTGGGAATTTCAGTGCCCTGTGCCCTCCTGGGAGAGGGATGAAGGTGGCTCTGAGAAGCACAGCATCATGTCCCTGGCCTCTTGTCTCATGGAGGTGCTGATCCTGAAGCTGCCTTGTACTGGCAGCCCCACAAATCCAGATGCATCTTGTGGTTATACAAACTGAGGGAACCACTTTCTGCCGCTCCAGCCTCTCCAACTTGTCGGTTTCCTGCCCAACAAAAGCTCCTCTAGGCAGCAGCAGGGAGTGTTTGTGGTCCCCTCCCTGTTTCTGTGCTCATGCAAAACCCAAGGGGAGAGATGGACACAGAGAAAGTGTTTGTGGGGGCAGATCCTGCTCAGAGGCACTCCAGGGGTAAATCCTAAGTGGCTTCTCTGCAGCCAGGAGAGTCACTTGGTAGGCATAGTGGTGTAAAGGAGCTTGGGCTCAACCCGTTATGGTTATTTATGTTCAGATTAGCAGAGAGCTTTGTCTACCAGCCACTGGAGTCTAGGAAAAAAACTTGGAGAGTTGAGCCTGGATACAAGTGATGCCTGTCAAAAATCACCAGAGGAGCACGTGTGTGTGAATGTGTGTATCCACACACATACATGGCAGTTAATGTAAGCATTGCCACAGGCTTCATTGCACTCCCTGTTTATACCCAGATTTGCATCTGCTTTCTGGGTGATAGAGTAGGCTTTCTGGAAAGGATACTCGTGTGCTATCAGTAATTATAAACAGAAATTAGCTTTGAATTTTCTCAGACATATATTCCACTAAAGCTCCATTCATTTAATCAGTTAAGAAGATGAGGGGCTGCAGCAGTGTCCTTAATTCCCGAATAACTTTGTCCTTATTTATTACAATCGTTTTATCTCTAAACTTTGTCCTAGAGTCACAGGGCTCTTAAGAAGAAAATTGTAAAAATGTTGTTAGGAGCCTAAGGACCTTTATATAAAGAAACCAAACAGAACCCAAGCCTGATTTCTTAAATAGAAAAATAATTACCTTGGCTTTTCTAGCAGCAGTATATTTTTTTGATAGATCAGTTTTGTCTTTTCTTTTTGTTGTTGTTTTCTTTTTTTTTTCCTTTCCTAGAATCACAATTACTGTACTGTTTTGAAACATGTTTTTTATTATGATTCCTCTGCAACACAATCACTGTACAGCTAATACTGCTTGAGATTTTTGCATCTTGCCATCTTTATTATGCAGAAACTTAAACTGCAGCCTAACCTGGCAGTTGGATGGTGAGCAAGCCATGCTGCAGGCTTGCAAGTGCTTTGATTCCCACATGATTGCTTTTACCTGAGCAGATCTCTGCTCATGTTGTTATTGTCTGGAGCAGAAAGTAAACTGCATATCCCGCCTCCCACATTAGCTTTTCACAGCTTAATAGTATTTACCTGTAGTTATTATGATGATGATGATGATGATTGTTATATCCTCCAAACGCATCAGTCGTTATATTGCTGATGTCTGGTGGGCTGCTCTGGCTGGGACTCACTGATGGGGTCACCCGTGTTCAGGGTGTGATGTTTACTGTGGCATGCTTTGTTTGTGAGTGTGGCTGTGGCTGTGGGGCAGGCGATGAATGAAGATACTCTAGGGTTTCATGCTCGTCCCCATGGTTCCAAGTCTCCAATACAATAAAGATCCTCTTGTGATACAGAGGGATTTATGTGCCTATAGTGGACTTAGAGCCGAACTGAAGGTGTGATAGTCCAGTGCTTTGTGGTATTTCTGGTTAGATTTTGGTTTATCCCTGACCTGGGTAAATGCTTGGAATTTGTTGTGAAAGCCTTGGAGATGCATGAACCATCCAGTTAAATAATTTGCCTGGCTGAAATACTGGTGTCTTTTTCATCTTTGGGCCTCCATGAGTCAGCTGGGTGAAATTTATCACCAAAACACAAATGACTGAAGAGAATCACAGAATAGTTTGGGTTGGAAGGGACTTCAAAACTCATCTAGTTCCAACCCCCTGCCACTGGCAGGGTCACCTTCCACTAGACCAGGTTGCTCAGAGCCTGATTCAACCTGGCCTTGAACACTTCCAGGGATGGTGAATGTGCATGTGCTGTCAGGGACCCTGGTGATTAATACCTTCAGAGGCTTCCTTACCTTCCAAGATGCAAGCGAAGCATTAATTCTCTTAAAAGTCAGGTTTGCTGTAGTGCCTTTACACCTGGGCTGTGGAGATTGGAGTCAGGGCATGGTAAGGATGGCCTTCACCCTTGGGGCAGCTGGCTTGTCACTATGGCCGAAGGATGCTCAGAGCTTCCCACTCTTCTCTCCCATAGGTCTCACTTTCCCTTTTTTCCCTCCCATGCATCCACTTAAATGGACAACTGTGGTCTGTACTCAGGTTCTTCTTACTTATTTTATCTCCTGAAAGACTCCAACAAGCTTTTACCCACCGAGTCTATAGAGAAAACAGCCAGGCAATTTTTGTTTCAATTTAGGCGTCTCTCCGGAGCACTAGTTCCAGAGACTGATCAATAGGTTTTATTGTAGACCTCACTGTCTCTAAAAGCACCGTGACCTTATCCTGTCTAAAAATAGCATTTGCTCTTGCTGCCTGCAGAACCTTGACCTGTGACAACCCATTTGGAGCATAACTGACACGTGCAGTCAGCTGTGCATCCAAGACCCTCGCACGCCCCGGGAGAAAGCTCCCTGTGCTCCGTCTAGCCCTTGTTGAGAAGAAGGAGAGAGGGAGGGGTGTGGGGGCGGATGAGGTGTCCTACTCCCTCAGGAGTCCCAAAGTGGATGAGGGTTGGTCTTTTCCAGGTCCTGAGCGAGCCCCGCTCCAGCCCATGGGTGGTGGGAAGCGAGCACTTCTGAGCATTCGTTCTCTTCTTTTGGGAAGAGCCTTGCATGCAAACCCAAATACACGTTCTCACCAGCACCTTGTGCCACATCCCTGGGTGAGTTCCTGAGCTTTGGGAAGCGCTGCTCTGGAAAACATGCTCTCCTTTGTTTCCAAGCTGTTCTTCCTATATTTGGACAAAAGAAGGTCACCTGAGTTACACCATTTCCTGGTCACTGGGTGTGTTTAGGCAGTTCTCAAGGGCAGAGTGAGGTGGGAGAACTCAGCATGGATTTTGGAGACCTCTTTATGCAGCTCAGGGGCTTGAAGTGGCCTCCAGGTACTTTGTGCTTATGGCAGTGTCAGGCAGAGAAGAGCCCTGTTGCACACCTGCATCCTTCACCAGAAAGGGCTTGTTTGGTGTTTTCTGTGCAAATGAAGGGATGTGGGAGAAGAGGAGCCTGCAGGGGACCCTGGCACCCCTCCCTCCCGCCGTGGCCAGCTGCCCAGCAAGGGTTAACCATCCTCCCCGGTGAGCAAGGTCTGGTGCAGAGCCTCTGGGAGATGAAAAGGGAAGCAGCTATGATTGCAGAGCTGTAAAAGGTGGCATTTTGTTCTCCCCGCTAACAAAAGCCAGGACTATTGTTGCCTCGGAGCTTGAAAGAGAGGTCACCGGTGGTATTAGTGCAGCTAATCACAGGAGAGGCCGGGTGGGCTCGGTGCTGCTGGCGGGGCTGGGACCGGCCAGCGCGGGCTGTTCCCAGGCACGGGTTCCTCTTTGGTTACACAAAATGTCCGCTCCCGCTCCCCTCATGTGCAGGCTATTATTAGCCGGTGTCACTCGGTTATCTGAGAGTGGCGCTTTTAGCTGCCATCTAAGTGCTTGACACTTGGGTTTACAGCAGATTAAATTAATTTTTAGGCTGGTTTGGCTTTACTGGGTGTAGACAAAGGGAGCAGCTGCTGTGGAAATGTAATCTGGCACTGGTGTGGGTGGACAGCCTTAGCTGGTCTTCCCCTCTGCCTGTGCTTGGAGGGTCTCAACATGCAGGGGACAATTTTGGTACCTAAACACCATCCCCTGGAGCATGGGCACCTGCATCCCCAGTTCAGTGCTGGGCTTTGTCCCTGTTAGTCATAGCATGTTGAGATGGAGAGCGTGTGGATGTGACCAGCTGGCAAGCACAGGCACCAAACTGGTGCTTATCTTGTGTCTGTCCAAATGCTGTAGTGCAGAGCTCATGATAAATATTATTTACTTATTGATGAGTCTGTTGGTGCAATCCATTCCTTTTGCTCCTGGGCATGTTTTTGTCTTACTTATTTTTGGCTAAAAAGCAGCAGGCCTTCAAGAAGATTCTGCACAGGTTTTTTCTGCCCTAAAAGCAGATCAGGTCAAGAAATTAGTCAGAGATGGAACTGACTTAATCACCAGTTGTTGCTGTGGGTGACTGGCAGAAGGGATGGTCATTTCAAGTGGAGGTGGTGAGGGTAAAGGAGTTTAAAAAGGGTCAGTGTCAAAAACTGAGTTTTTCTGAGCCAGCTCTGGATGGAAAAGTCTGGTTGGAGACCTCTCCCCAAGGTCTTCAACTGCTGCTTGAAGGGCATTCTTAGACATTGGATCTAATATCACTCTATCTTTAAAGTTAGATTGAGAGGGATCAAAGACACCTCTCAAGATCAAGACACAGCTGGCCCTGCTCCAAAACTGCTTCCTCAATAACCTTCCTCAAGAGGAGAAGGGTAGCGGCAGGCCAGGAGTCGGCAAGGTTGTTTGTGTCAGGAGATATTTTTCTCTGTAGCTGGCTGATGAGGTTCCACGGTGGCTGGTGCCTTGTGCTCCTGATGTGAGGTGTCAGACCAGTCATCACCCCAAAAACCTGAGGGAGTGGGATTTGTGGGGCAGGGGAGCAAGGTTAGCCCAGAGCTGGGGTGAGCAGCCACTCTGCACGGAAATAGCAAATGTTAAAAAAAGTAATGTCTGGATTGAAACTCAGCCTCTGTCTTAAATTCATTGCTGTATTTTCTCGTGGCTTTGGGGTCAACTATTGGCGTAAGCAAGTTCCATTTTGCCTGTGGTAGCTCAGCACTGACTGGTGTGCAGCTCTGGCAGGCTGGCCTGCTTTTCCTTGAATCCTCATCACCCTTCTTCCCAGTTATTTGCCTCCTGGCATGGGAGTCTCTGTGGCTGTGGTTTGTGTGCAGGGTGCATTTCAGGGGAGCATGCACAGGTGCTGTATGGGCGTCGCTTTGGAAGGAGATGTGGGCTCAGAGGCTCCAGAGCTGAGGTTTGCATGGCTTAAGGACAAAGCAGAAACACCTCTGGGGTTTCTCTGCCCAGCCTGGCTTTTGGGTTTGATCCATACGAGAGTGATAATCACGGTAAATTGGCCACATTTCAAAATGAGGTCAGGGCAGTGGTGGGAAGAGGTGCAGAGCCGTGGTGAGAGTGCTGTGCAAGCCTCGAGTGGGCTGCTGGTTGCCCCTTGCAGCCCGTAGCATGCTGAAGACCTCCTTGAGCAGCCCAGGGGCACGTACAATGAGTCCAGCCAAGTTTTGGTCTGGGTGCTTTCCCTCATTTCCTGGGGGGCTTTTGGAAAGTCACAAATAATTCAACTTGGTTTGGTGCAGGGGGAGGATTCTGTCTCGATTTTAGTATGTAGTGGTGTGTTCACCTGAAAAATGAGAACCTTTTTTGGGTGGGTAAAATATTGGCTGGAAAGTGGAATTGGGTGAATTTAGGTACAGCTTTGGCTGGCAAAAAAAAAGAGAAATTAAAAAGAAAAAGAAAAAAATTTGGAAAACTTTTGGTCATTGAACCAAATCTAAAAGATGTTTATTTTCTTTTATTTCATTTCCATTCTGTTTCTCCCCTCTGAATTTTCTGTTTGGAAATCAAATGGAAAATCTGGTTTACATCCTGCGCTAATTAGGAAAATGGAGCTCCTATGAAAAGCATTAAGTTTAACTTATTAATAACTGCACAGTGATTTGACAGCCTCCATTGAAAGAGAGTTACCTGCTCATCTTGTCTTATTTAGAGTTTTGTTCGGTGTTGTGGCAAGGTGGAGGTTTCATTGAGATTTCTGGGCACATCTATAGGTACACCTCACCTATATGCTTTGCCAGTGAAAGTTTTGCAGCAAGTGGATAATGTGTTTTAATCATCCCAACAGACCAGCCAGTGGTAGCATTGCTCTGAAATGTGTGTTGTTGGGATGGAAAGCCCTCCTTGTCCCTGGTATTTTGGGAGTTAGGAGGCAGATTTTATGGAGTGCTGACTGTGCTGCTTTCCATCTTGATGGAGATGTCCATCCTGATGGGTGGTGGCCTGGCCTTGGGGAAGGTGGTGGCTGCTTCTCTTGATAAGAAGCTCTTGGAAACCTGGATTTCCATTCCATAACTCTCAAATTTAAATTTGTTGTTGGGGCTGCAGTATGTCAACCCAGTCAAATTCGAATCATGTTTGCATAATTCACACCTCACGTCTGATGGGAGAAAAAGTGTTTCCTTAAATTAACAAAAGCCTGTAATTATTTTTTTCTACATGTTGAAATCTGAGAGAAGGGCATCTCCTTGAATTTTATTCTTTCTATAATTTGTTTTTGCTGTTGTTTCAGAATAATTTAGTCATGTATTTATTAGGAACTGGCAGCATCTGCTAATTTTCAGAGCCATCACAATGATGGCAACATAAAAACTTGAGGCCAGAAGTGGGGCCAACACCTTATTTGCAAGCAGTCACATTTATTTTGGTGCTAAGGCTGCTCTGTTAGCAGAGGAATATGGTGTTCAGCATAATAAAGAGTATGAAAATTTGGCCCTGAGCAATCACTTCTGCTGCTTTGGGGTCAGATTGCGGAGCCTTTACTCATCATGGTGAGTATTTATTAACCTTCGGAGAACAATGGCTGTAATGAGATTACTTGGGTAAGTGCTTATCCAGTCGGGAAGGAAGTTTTGGAGCCTGGGCCCAGTGGTATTTTAAGAGAGATAAGGATAAGGAGGACTCTTTGCTCTGCAGGTCGCTTTCCTACCTGTGCCTGGCAGGGCTGGAGGGCAGCCCGGACTGGCCAGGAGTTAATGCCTTTTGAAGTGGTGGTTTCACTCTGTGTTGTCTTTCCTGGATTAGCCGTGCTGAGAGGGAGAAAAAGCAGAAAAGAAGTCGGTGTTTGAGTGACGTGGACAAAGTAATTGACTATCAGTATCAAGAATTACTGCACAGCCATGCAGGGGACAAGTCAGAACATACCTTGACAAAACCCTGCAACAAAGGGCTGCTGAAACACACCCTTCAGTCTCGGGAGCTGTAAATTGAGCTTCAATTCCAGGGAAATACTTTTAGGCTTTGTGTACGTTTTTGTATCTGCTTGCAGCGCTTCACTGCCACGCAGGAGGTGACTGAAGTCCCCTAAAAAAAGCAGCAAGCACCATGCTCAGCCAAGCACCAAGATCAGTTGTTCAAGTTGGTTCATGGCAAAGTGGCTTTAGTCTTCACAAATCACATGGGATTTCTCTGATTCCCACCTCATTTTTCCATTCGGCTCTGTATATTTCTCAAAAAAATTTGGGGAGGTGAAACAGCTCCTCAGTCATATTTTACTTATTTTTTTTCTTACAAGGGAGAAACAAAGAGGGGGACCTTGTACCCTGCTGTGTGAGTGCAATGATCGTTCCATGAGCACTCCACACCCATTTCTTCCTACAGGTTAGAGACACATTTTTGGCACTGGACAGGGTAAACGTTCCAACATGTTTTTAATCTGCGGCTCTCACGTCTTTAAAGGTCTGGTGTCGTGGCTCTGGTTGCGTGCACGTATTTCAAGGTATCTGAGTAGTGCAAAATGTGGGTAAAATACCGTGACATGAATTTAATCTGTTGGTAGGAGTTTGCTCTGTGTTTGTTCTGCCTGTCCTTTGATGCCACTTGCTATGTCCTCAGCTTTTTGCCTGTGACATTAGATGACTCTTCTGGATTTCCTGGTGTCTGACAAAAGGCTAGTGACAATGCACTGTTGATACTTTCCGCCTTTATTGCTAAATGCTGAAACCTGTCAACTGCTTCTGCTGGGCATGCAAAGTGAAAAGCCGTGGATTGTTCATTTTCTACCCAGTGTGCACCTAGGTGTTGAAACACAGTGCCAAAATCATGGAATTTTGTTGAATTGGGTTTTTGACCAGACTGATTTAAATCCTTCCCCATTTGCCCAAAATGCGGAATGTGCCAGTTGATTTTCCCCCTTCTTCTGTGGGGGAATGGCGTTGCCACAGTCTGAACGCAACCAGCCTCATGATTTCTCAGATGCTTTTTCTTAGAGGCAGAGCTGCAGGAGCAAATGTCTGGGGAGGACCTTCCAGGTCACTGGGTACAGTCTGTGGACTTCGACATCCAGAGGTGCTGAAATGGCTTCATGTGGCCTCGTTTTTTGTTTTACTCAAAGACGCTGAGATGAGAACAGCGCCTGGAGTGGAGGCGGCGGGCGAGGAGGAGGGAAGAGGAGATGGATGATCCCTCTCTTGTTGTGGGAAGATTCAGCAGTTGCCCTTGGTCCTTTCACCTCTGCGGGGCCATGTGAGGGTTACAGCGTTTGAGACATTTCCCAAAGTGTCAGCGTTCAGAGCACCATTAGGAAAAGATGAGATGAATGACCAAAATGTAGGGGCAAAACAAATTAGGCAGTTCAAAAGCTGAAAACAAGTCATTTGTGGGGAATAACGAAGGCTTGTGGTTGAGAGGCCGTCCCTTCTCCAGCCCATTGCCACTGCGTTTATAAATCAGGGGAACAAAACAGGAGCCCTTGTTAGGCCTGGGTGACATTAAGGGTGCATTTAGCTGCGGAGTGTAACACTGGCTGCTGTACAGTCAGATGGATGCTCGAGTTTGCTGCAGCTTGCATGGATATGACAGCAAGGCTGTGCCTTTGGGACTGGGTCAGACCTTGCTCGAGTATCGCGTTTCCCGTTCTGCAGAGAGAGACTGTTCAGCTCCACAGGTCCAAGCCAGGTTTTTCCCCATTTGTAGCTCTCTAGTTCTGCCTCTTGAGACGCTGCTCCAGCCTCTCCCTGCCTAATATCCACCGACCTCTGCTCCCTCAGGGATAGACCCGACACGTCCCCTGTAGGCAGTGGTGCCTCCTGTCCCCTGAAACTCCATCTGTAGGGTCCCTGGACATGCTGAAACCCTCCTGGTTATCCTTGCACACCAGGAAACCTAACTGGCTGGCGTAGGTGCTCCTAAGTGAGCAGTATTATATTACCCCACATAAATGTCACATTAATGGAGCATTATAACCAAAAGATGCTCGTAGATCACTCTAAACCATTTTAGGCATCTGTTATGCTTCCGTCATCTGCTCTTCACCCATTTGTTTGTGTTTGGGATGGGAAGGACGCTGCCAGGAGAGCCTGGAGGGGACCTGGGGGGAGGTGAGAGTGGGCTGGAATGATGAACAGCCCACCTTATGTCTAGCAGCTAAGCTGGGGTGAAGCCCAGCTCCACCAGACTGTTGGCCATGCTGGAAGAGGCGTCACAAGCTGTGGCTTGGCTTTGAAGGGGTGTTGATAGAAAGTGCTGACTTATCTGAGCTGGCTCAACGCCTCCTGAAAGTCCGGTGTAGGCATGAGGGGAGCCCGAGCGTCGGCGCAGCCGAAAGCCCACGGTGCCTCATCTGCGACGGCTTTCTAGATCACACCATGTAACACAGCCCAACAAAGGGCTTTTAAATCCTAGTCAAGAAGACAGACAATAGAAGGTCAGAGTTTAAAAGAGAAAGTGTGCCTCAGACTGATGTAATTCCCCGTCTCCCCCCTTTTCTTAGTGTGAATCCTTTGATATTTGAGCAGGGAAATCCTCTTTATCGGGAAACTCCACCTCCTCTTATCTCATACTCCCTTGAAAATACTATCTGCTCTCCTGCCTTTCAGCCTCCCAACCAAGTTTGTCGTGGAAGCCTCCCCGTGTGGGCAACACTGCCCTCCCATCCCTCTCACCAGGTGTGCGCAGCAAGGCTTGGGGCTCCACACTGGGATTTGCTGTGAGTGAGCACCCTCTGGCTAATGATTCCTGTGGGGATCCACGCTTGCCTGTCCTGGTCAGGATCCTGGGAGTGTACGGGGCCTGCAGACGAGGCAGTCTCAGCCTGGCGTGACATTGCCCTCGCAGCAGTCACCTGGCAAGGCTTAGGTGGTGAAGCCTGCCCATGTTTACCTTTCAGCCCAGCAAATAAAGGTCTCCCTCACCTCCTTGTACTCTGGAGCAGTCTTGTTCAAAAAAGATAGAAAACTGGCCATGTTGAGTCAGGCCAGAGACCTGGTGTCCTCTTTCTGGCTTGTACAGCGTGGGAGCCCTTGGATGCAGCAGAAGACACAAAGCAGGCAGGGGATTTCCTGTTCCCTGCTATGCTCTCTTGCCTTTCCTCTCTCCAGCATTGTGGGTTGGGCTGGAGCATCCCCAACTCTTCCCTCAAGGTTGTGCCCATCCCTTATGGTTACTTGCATGTATTTGGCCTGAACTGGGACTTGGAAGGTTGCATTACATTGCTGATTGCATCAGATAAGTCGTGTTTCTTAACCTCCTTGCAATGGGCTCCAGTAAGTCTTGTTAGGACTCTTAATTTGCTCTAACAAACAATTGCAAAGCTGGGGAAAGAAAACATCCCTGCGTGTGCACTCAAAACCACCGGGGATCTCGCAGGGCTGCCATAGCTCTGGAGACCAAAGAGCTTCTGTCCCTCTCCTGCTCTGTGGAGAATCAGATTGTGGCTCTGACCTGAGCTGTTGGTAATCAGAGGACCAGGCTCTTCTTTCACTCAAGCAGCTTTTCACCTGCTGTGGCTCTGTGGATGTCAGTAGGTGTATTCTCAATGTGTGCTCACGTGAGGCAGGCAGAGGTGCCCAGCATATCTTGGTGTGTGGAGGACACCAGGTACCTGTCCTGATGTCCTACTGGTATCAGCAACTGCTAGGGTGATACCTGAGGAGTCTTTCCACATCCAGAAGAGTCAGTGAATCACCTGTAGTCACACCTAGAGCAACCCTTGAGGTGTAAATCAGATGGGATCTGCCATGATAATTTGCACCAGCAGCTGTTCTAATCGTGAAAACTCATCCCTGAAGTCATACAAGATTGGCCACTTAATTTTTTCTCCTTAAGACATTAAAAGTGACTTTTCCAGTACATTGGATTTTGGTATTCACATTGCTCTCTCCCTTCCCATTGGCCCTACACTGCACAGGGTTGGAGGGAGAATTCGCAGGACTTCTCAAGAATATTTTACAGTCTTCCCAGTCAGCTGTGCTCCTGCATTTCCAACTTCTTATGGTCTGGAAAAGAGACTGGCTGCAAGAAAACTGTGTCCGTGAAATGGTGCAGAGTGGAAGGAAATGATGTCAGTAACTGTGCAGTTGATGTAGATTGTAATTCTTACAGCCTTCAGTTCAGTCCAGATTAGCACTCCCTTAGCTTAAAATAACAAAAAAGGAACTGTCAAAATCAGAGCAAAAATGTTGGCGTGATGAAACATGTTAACAGGTAGCCATTAGCACTTTATGTCTGCATGAATAGTGGCTGTAAGTGTTTTTTATTGGTAACAAAGCAGGGAGGATGGGCAGAAAATGGCATTTGTTTTCAGACTGGCTTGTTGCTTTAATTGCAGTTTTATATTGTCATTACTTGTGGTCATGGTATGCTCTGGGCTGGGGAGGTGGCTTTGAGACTCAGCTGGGTTTCAAGTTTTTTACCAGAGAAGGAGGAAAGGACCAGATAGTCTGAACATGACCTGTTGCTATTCTTATTTTGCTCTTCACAATGTGTTTGAGATACCCAGCTCTGGAAGAAGAGTGAGGGGATAGCTGTGGTGTGGACTGAAACATGAGTGTAACATCCAGGGCTGGTTGGTCCATGTGTGTGAGATGTTCCTGCTGCTGAACCATGGAAAAGTCACCACACTGAGAGCAGCTCTGGGTCGTGCTGGTGTTTTTGCTTTTGCTGGTTGACATTTGGCTGATCATTCATGGTCATTCCTGGGCATCAGCATCCAGTTGCTTAAAGGAATGGTGGACATTTATTCAAAGAAGTAAAAAAAAAAAAAAAAAAAAAAAAGAAAGAAAGAAAGAAAAGAGGGGGTCCTGTGTAGATACCAGAAATATTTCCCCAGAAATTAAGATAAATCCTTTTTTGTTTTTTTGATAGTGTTGAGGACTGTGGACGAGAGTGCATTTGCTCCATCCTGCCAAGCAGCAGCATGTTCCAACTCTGATGGCTGGAAGTGACTTAAGCTGTGTGGTCTTCCTGTCTCACCTGTGAGACCCATCACAGCCCTGCCTGTTTCTGTTCCACCCTTTGACCACCCAGCTGGTGTTTGCTCCGGTGCGTGGAGCTCTCTGGCATCCAGCTTCAGCCAGTGTGGAGGTCCTTGGGGAAAAAAATAAGATTAAAAAAAAAAGATATGTGCTCTTGCTGTCTCCTATGGACCTCCTTCCTGTTTCATCCCTTGAGAAACGTGCCTTGAGAATGTTTTGTTTGTGTCTCAGCAACTGGCAGCCCTTCTTGTCAGTGGAAATGTCAGCCCCTGGCTCATTGCTGACTGCAGGGCTGATTCTCTGTGTCTCAGTGCCGGCGAGGAGCTGGCCTGGGGCAAAGCCTCCCTTCCACCCACCTCCCCGTGCCTGCTCTTGGGCCCATGTCTTGATAAGCATGAGTTACCTCCTTTTGTTTATTTATACAAGATTTTTTGGGGAGACAGCCTGGCGGCCGTCAGTGTCTTAGGTTGGTTCTCCGCGGATGATCTTAGTAGTTGCTCAACTACTTTTGCTGTTGATTTTGGGTTTGTTGTGAGGTTTTGCTCATGGGTGTGTGCTTGTGAGCTTGGGTTGTGCTGTGGGGAGAGACACTGGTGCCCCTTGTGTAGCCTGAAAGCCTTGAAAATCTCAGCCCTGGGTGCAAAATGTGCCTTTTGAGTATCNCTGAGAAAACAGGATAGTGCTGGCAGTTGTAGCACAGTGCCTTGTTCTTTTCTTACAGGAGCTCTGGACTAATGGCAAAAACATGGTCTGGACGCTGCTCTACAGCCTTCAGAAAATCTGTTTGTTTGTTTTTCCCCCTCGGCTGTGGTGCTTCCCACCTTTCTGCCATATGTTCTTGGATTCTTGCAAGACGGTAGCAGGGTTTGCACCTGGACAGCTGAAGGCCATGGGTGGCTCTGTGGGACCCACTCTGCCCTCCCTCCCACGCAAGCTAAAACGATATTTGCCTCCCTCTGAACCTTGCAAGGTTTTCCTCCATGTGCACTTCAGTAGGTTTTAACTTTTTTGTCTTGAATCCAAGCAGCTTTAATCAACATAAACGCTTGCGGTGGGTATAGGTTGCTGCATTTAATAAAGGGTGAGCTTCACCCCCCTCTTTTTTCTTTCTTCTCTTCTTTCTTTTCATCCGTTGTTTTGCATTCTGCCGCGCGCGATGAGCGTTTAATCCCTGCCCTTCTGTCTGTTGAGATATTATGTTTTTTTAATAGTGCTTGTTTATGACTAAGGTCAAAGACAGTATTTCAGAACAAAAATTAGAGTTAGTTCATAATTGAGTACATATGTATGTTACTGTTTATTTTTATAGTTTGCTAATTTATTTTTAAACAGCTCGGTTGAGCCAACATGTTTATAGGTCTGTTTATCACATGTCTTGCCAGTCGGAGTGCTAAAAGACACATGCTTTTCAATAGCACAGATCCGAAGTGAAATTAGATAATACCGCCAGGTAGCAATTTAATTACATTAATTGAATGTTTAGATTGAAATGTAGTTTTGTAAAGGCTATAATGGAATACATTTATAAGTGTCTGCGTATAAATCTTGGCATTTAAAATGTTATTCAAGCCTGCTGGCAGGGAAATGAAACTCCATTGAGTGTTTTTGAGGGAGAAATGGGGTATGTCACTATCAGCACTGTGCTTGCCATCACTTGGGGTTTGGGTCCTGTCCTGGCTGTTGGGAACCTCTGCGGGTGCCCCTTTGCTTGGGGGGTTACCTGGTTAGGAGGAGGATGTGTGGCCTGATCCAGAATGATGGGATCAGGAAACAACAGCCCCTTTGAGTCCTGATGGGGAGATAAGGGAATGAGTCCCAATGGAGAGAGAAGGGGTGAGCTGGTGCTTGGCAGGAGAGTCCTGTGTTAGCCAACATGGAGAAGGTGTTTGTCCAGCTGAAACCAAGTCCTTGTGGTCAGGCACTAAGTAATTCCCCAAGTTTGCAGCTGCTGTACTGGATTGTACCTGTGGGTTCTGGCTGGGGGCTGCCTTCCCTGTCCAGGGAGCTGCTAAACAGCCCTGGAAAGGCAGCTCAGGGGAAGCTCCACTGAGGAGCAGAAGCTGTGAATGAGCCACGCTCTCCAGCCCGGATGAGGATTTAATCCTCGGTGTAAACATGTACAAATAATGTATTGTCAGGAGAGGGAAAGGGAAAATTCCTTTGGTTTGACGGGGACCAAGAATAGCAGGCTTGGTTGGGAGAGGATGGGAGGAATTGCTCTGGCACTCTTTGTATTTCCTTACACCATTGCCTTTTGTGTGCACCCATTTCCAAGCAAAATGCTAAAATCATGGCATTTCTAGTGGGAGTGGGGCTGGGCTTCTTGCAGATCTCTTCTAGGATCCTGAGAGCTCAGTGAGGGTTCTAAAGCAAAAAGTAATATAAATACAAAGGAGCAGGAGGTCATAGGTGGATTTTTATCAAGGCTCAGGGATAGATAAGGGGTAACCAGAGGAGAGTCACAGCTTGTGCAGCATTCTTGTGCCACGGTGGGCCATCTCCTTTTGGGTGCCTGCATGCCAGGGGGGATGGAGGAGGAAGAGGGGGATATGCAAGACCTAAACACCCAGGCAGTGGGAAGTGTTTGGAATTACACTGGTGGCGAGCAGGCCCCTGGCATTTCTCAGTCTTTTGTATTGCATACAAGCCAGGAAAAATGCTTCAGGCTCAGCACAGAGATGTTTCCATCTGCTTTGTGTGTGGGAACTTGAAGCCTCTCCTCCCTGGTGTTTATCTGGGTTGGGATGGTCAACTGAGGTGTGGATTTTTCACCCCGGTCTTGAAGGGTTGACGTGTGCTTTCAGCCCCTTGCCAAAGCACGAGTAACACTGAAATGTGGGTTCTCAAGTAGAGGTGCCTCCAGTTAATCTGGCCTTTTTGGCAGACATGGCTGGTGTTTTGGCAAAAACTCCAGTTTCTTCTCCATTTTTTGGATCAAAGGAAGATTCTCTCTGTATATTGATGGACCTTCATGGTGGGGTTTGGCCTCATGGGTCAGGTTCTGCTGAAAAAACAACACAGAGCTGGTTTTGCTGGACAGGCTTTGATGCACATGCTAAAATATTTAACTGTGTTAATAGCATTTGCTTTCTTTCCCTCTTCCTTTCTCCACCAGTCCATAAAGTGATGATTCTTTAAGGGCCTGATATGCACTTGAACTTGGGGTGGCTATTTGTCTCCTTCTTTGGTAACTTGTTACCAACTGTCTTAAAAAACTCTTACCAGTGGGGTTTTCTCATCTCTCTTTTTAGCTGAAAATGAGTGACTGATTTATATTTTTTCATCTTACCTCTGGCTTGAGACCAACTAGGGACAGTTTATGCTGAAAAAAAAAATATATATAGCCCAAATCAGAGGACTTTCAGTGAAAGTCACAACATAAAACTGAAGTTAGAGTGGCCTCCACTAGGTGATTACCGTAATGCTGTGTGCTTATTGCTGGGCTCAAGGTTTCCAAACGCTTGGGAATGATTCCAGCTTGTTTGGGCTTGGGAACAAAACCTCTCCATGATGCTGCAGCCAGGGTGGAAGGGATCCAGGGAGCTTTGGGAAGCTGCACAGCACCATCCCCGTGCTGAAGGCTTGTTTTAATGACTAAAGCTAACAGAGCATCCCATGGCATTGCAGTAGGAGTGTTTGCAGGCTCAGTTCAAAATGCTTATTTTAAAATAATCAGTCATGGCTTAAAAGCTGCCTTATTTTAGGAAGGAGACTGAGATGTCAGACTGCTGTATTAAGGATGCTGAAGTGGTACCCGTTTTAGGATCAGACTGCAGTCTTTTTGGGTTGGAGGGCATCTTCTTCAGCCCCGATTCTGCTGCCATCCTTGCAAACAAAACCAAACTTGGCTTTGTCTCAGTTTTTGTCTCAGGGACAGAGTTGGTGTGGTAGAGAACAGCTGCAAACACTCTTTTTTGGGCTTTATGTGGCCTAGGCCTTGAGAGTTGAGCGCAGGAGTCGATAAACAAGCTCTGCTGATGGTCTTCTGTTGCATTTGCAATGGGATCTGTGTTTTTAAAGACTTTTTTTCCCCTGAGTCTTTGAGAGTAGGCCACTTAAAGGACTCACAGAGCTGTATTTTCTTTATAGTAATGAGGCATCATGACATACCAGTTGTGGGAAATCTGATAGACTTAGGAGACCCTAGGAGGGTAGAAAATTACTTAATTTACTTTGTGTGCAATAGTCTTAATTTTCAACTATTTGAACAACTGATTGCTGGGGCAATCATCAGATCTTCAGAGTTAAGATGTTTCCTGCTGGAACTGAGCATTAGCTAAATCAGCGATGGCAAACCGGAGCGATCGCACGCGTCCATCTGAGGGTAAAGAGGAGAAATTAAATCCCCGAACCCGAGCTCCAATGCTTTCTTCTTTTGTGGGAAGGGTGAGGCAGGTGAGGCTCACCTGCTCTGGTGGTTACTTACCCAGGTGGGGAGCTGGGGCTGCGTGGCTTTGGCGGTGGCTCTGGTTGGCTCCGGCGGCAGCTCCGGCAGGAAGGAGCTGGGTCTGGTTTCCTTCTGAGCTCTCTGCTCAGTGATTCCCCTGGTATTTGCTCATTGTGAGTAAGAGCGATAAAATCTAGTGGTGGAATTACATTATGTCTTGGGTGCTTTCTTTCCAAATTAGTACTAATCCTACGTGTCTTTGACCCATTTCACGGAGACAGAGGGCTGGATTCTGCTGCCTGTTTTCTGTGAGCAGCTGGCTGAAGCAAACAGACCTTGAGTAAAGGGATTAGAAACCAGCCCTTCACTTGGGTGAGGTGTTACAGTCCTTGTGCTATGAAGAGTCCTTTCTTGAATGAGTTTTCCCCACAAGCCTTGCATAGGTACCTGCTCATAAAGAGACTGCTGGTTTAGCTCACGGGGATGGGAACAGCAGCAGCAGAAGTGCAGAGCGAGGCACCCATGGTGATGGGACCCATTTTCAATCAAGATCACCAAGATCGAGCTTGTACTGGAGCAAAAAGGACAGAGGACTTTTCATTTTGAAAACTCTGCGCCACTGAAAAAAAGTATTTCAAATTGTTCAGAAAGGCAAACGGGCATGGATGTCCAGAGACCTTCTTCTGTCTTCCCATGCCAGCAGAAAATGAAAAATTCAGTGTGAAAGTATTTTCTTATTAAAAGAACCCTGAACTGGACTATAAAATGCAATACTAATTTCTGAAGGCTGAGAGCTGCATGAGTGAGAATATTTAATTACAGTGGCAAAGTACAAACATTTCCTAGCGAGCACTCATTGTATTAATAATAATTAATTAATTCCTTGGCTAAAACATACATCCTGCTCCTGTTCTTTTTTAGTGGGCTGGGAATCCGATCCCACTTTCTATTTTGCTGAAAACCGCCCAGCAAGTAGGGAGGGTAGAGGCTGGAGACTGTTTATATAAACAGAGGCTTTATGTTCCGCTGTGGGGATGGTGATGCTGGGGTTGCACGGTTTTGGTTTAGCAGAGGAGGCGAGGACTTTAAGCCGATCAGCTGATGCAGGGGGCCCGAGTATCTGACTGCTCCAGCGATAAGTGTCTGTACAAATATTTATACAATCCCGATAGTCTTTTGAATTGCATTATTACAGCACAAAAAGCTGTCAGATTTCCAGGCTTTCCGAGGCGTTCTTCTTCCGAGGCTCGCGTTCGTTGTGCCAGCGGACACGGGCGAGCTCCGCTCGCGCTCGCAGCCGGCTGGACCCGCGCCACCGCCCTGCCAGGAGCAGGGTAGGTGCTGAGCCCCTGCAGCACCCAGCCCCAGCTGATGAGCCCTGTGAGAGCCTGGCTCTGTTAGTTCAGGCTGAATTCGTACAGTTCTGTGGCACAGGCCTGATTCAGAGCAGCTGTGGAGTGAGACTGTGGGCTGAAGAAGCTCAGAGCAAAGGGTGATAAAAAGGCAAGCACTGCATTTGAGAGACACATTTCTATGCCAGGCTGCAAGCTCCCACCTTATCCTGGAATGCTGCTCTTCTCCAGGGTCACTCACAGAGGGTCTGATCCCAAATCTGCTGCTGATGGTTGGAGGCTTCCTATCAACACAAATGTCACATCAATCCCCACATAGGAAAATGACAGTTGTCACCCAAAAGGACAGGTTAAGAGATTTTTGTGGCTTATGTGCAGATGTAGATTTGTAGAGGAAAACTCACCTTGTGCCTTTTCTGCTGGAAGTTAGTCCAAATATCCACATAGGTGGATATCTAGGCATTGCTGATGGTTTGATGGTGATTTGCACTAGATTTGTGTTTTCTCTTAGAGCTCTCTTGGAGCCATGGGATTACAGGATTCTGTTGGTGCCCTGCAATAGAATTTGACGACGGGACTTCAATTCCACTTCAGATCAGATATATGCAGGCAGGGTTCACACTGCTTGCTGCCATGAGGCCAAAGGGATTATTCCAGATCTACAAA
The DNA here is from genome assembly GCA_013400175.1 of Phainopepla nitens. Lineage (NCBI taxonomy): Eukaryota > Metazoa > Chordata > Aves > Passeriformes > Bombycillidae > Phainopepla > Phainopepla nitens. The sequence continues at coordinate 1,301,453 of VXBQ01009087.1, read as the reverse complement.
ACCAACAAGAGTTTGAGTCAGTGGTAGAGGAAGCTGGAGGCTTCACCAAAGTGACTGGAATCAATCGAGCGCTGTCAGTGGAAAGCAGTGGCTGTCCTGGAGCAGGGTCGGAATATATCAGTAGCTGCCCCAGCCCTGGCAGGGAAGGCCCTGTGTTTTCACATGCTGATAGTGATTGCCTGTCCTGTTCCACTTATTTGTTAGATTAGGAGTTTGGAAAATATTTGCAAGGTTGTGAAACCACAGTCTGGGGTTGCTGAGGGCCTCCTGGTGTCCTTCAGCATCACGGTTCAGGATAGCCTTGGTTTTCTGGGATGAGTGTGTGTCTTCTAACAGCTGTAAGTGTCTCTCCAGAGGTTTCAAAGGAGCGGGCTCTTAACTTCCAGTGCAGCATTTGTTTGTTTTTAGGGCATGTTTTTTCCCCAAGGAAAGAAGAGTAGCAATCCCATGATCAAAGAAACAAAGCAAATTGCTGCGGAATTTCTGCTTGACAGTATTTGAATACAAAAAAAAAGTAGTATATAATTTCAGTATGTAATTTATAAATGAGTCATGTGTGCCTCAGCTCTGGCCTCCTGGAGCAGTGTCAGGTTCAACAGCCTGGGCAGCAGGGAGCAGCCTGTGTCAGCCCATCACCTGGGATGTGGTGCTTGCAGGGAGAGCAGAGCCATGAGGCTGCTCCCTCCACATCCCTGGCTATGGTGAGCCCCTCTGCTGCTGCAACACTCTGGTTTGGATCGGTGAGCTGCATGCAGGGTAAGGATCAAGTGACTTGGGGAGGGAAAAGGCACCTCCTGATGCTTGTGGTAAGGAATAAAGCCAAGTTTTCCATGGTGGCTGGTTAATTCGCTGGGCCCGCTGTGTGTCCTGCTCCTGCAGCTCCCAGTGCTGCAGCATCCCTGCTTGGCCAGTATCACTGGGCAGGCCATGCCCAGCACAGCAGTGTGGTTAGCCAGATAACAAGGGCATTAACCCTGTCTTTCTGCCCATGTTCTAACAGGGATAGCCCCGTTCCTGAAATCGTACCTGCAAACCTTTTGTCTAAGTCATTTCACTTGGCTGCTGCATTGCTGCTGAGCCCGGCTGCAGCGGGTGCAGTGGGGCAGACCCCTCCCTCCATGCAGTTACTTGAGCTCTTGTGGGGCAGTGCTGTGCTCAGAGAGGCTTTACCAGGATAAGAACAATTAAGGTTGGTTTTCTGAAAGTAGTAGAGTTGTGCTTAAAAATGCCTGTTGGGCTTGGAAGGGCTGGATGTGTTTCCCTGGCGGCCTCTCCTCTCGTTTCCAGCGGGGATGTGCTCTGCCACTGCAGCATCCCAACTTCAGAGGAGGCAGATGGAAACAGTAAGTGCTCAGGGCAACCTTAAGGCAGTATTATTAATGTCACAACCCCAAAAAGGAGTCTTGAGTAGTGTATTGCTCAATTTATAGTGTAGCTGGACATTTTGTCTGGTGTCTCACAGGCAGCATAGCTGGAGCAGGCAGGTTTTATTGCGGTAAGCTGCCCCCCTTGCTGTTTGCTTTGGTGTCAGTAGCTCTCTGGATGGACACAGTGGTGTGAGACATCCTCACCGTGAGTCCAGAAGTGGTGCCTATAGTTACACACGACTTGGGAGGGCTTTTAAAAGCTCAGCTTTAGAGGAGATGGGAAAGTAAGCACAGGATTGCTTCAAACAGCTTAAAAATATGGGATATGTGGTGGAAGGCACATGCACTGCAGCTGTTTGTGACCTGATCTGATCCTGATCACCCATGTGTCCTACTGAAGGAGGCAAGGAGCTGCAGGTGCAGGTGCTGCATCAAGGGGACAGATGGCTTCCAAGGCTCCCATTTTGGTGTCATCCAAGGCTGTGGAAGCTCGGTGGTGGCAGGATCTCTGTAAACCTGAGAGCTTAAGTAGCAGCAAAACTGGAAGGTAGATGGGGTGCAGAGGTGCACATCCTCCTCCAAAAGGGAGGGCCCAGCAGTTTGCCTCAGGTCTGTGGCTGTAACTGGCACTCTCTAAGCAGTACCAAAGCCAGCCCCTCAGTTCTATGGCTGGTCCCTGCAGACTGTCCCATAGACAGCATCTTGCAGCACCTGCACTTCTGTGGGGCAGAAATCAAAGCTGTGTGCACCTGCTTGCAAACATCCAGGTACTGACTAAACACCGAGAGCGGCCTCGGCACTGACACGGCAAATCCGCTTTGGAAAATGGCCTTTAATCACAGCAAAGGCTTTTCTTGTGCGTGGGTGGTGACTGGAGTGCAGGTGCAGGGGAAGGACTGGAGCTGCATCGCTTGGTCTCTCAGTCTGTGCCTGGTGCAGGGGCTGCTGAGGTGTGCTCTGGGGACAGCTGGCTGACCAGCGATCTGGGACGTGCCGTCCAGGGGCTGATTATTATGACTTCATGAGGATTTTAAATGTATCTCTCTTCACTCCAAGCATCTCCTAGCAGTGACACGTGCCCGAGCGGACGGACGGACAGACAGACAGGTGGTGGGATGCTGCCCCACGGGGAGCCCGCTGCAAAGCCCGCTGGCCACGCTCCCAGCTGCTGCCCCCCGCACGCCTTGCCTCAGCGGGCAGATGTCGGCGTTGCTCAACGCCAGCAGGACCCGAGTGTCTGTTTACTAACGGATAAGATGGTCAGGCCGGCGCACGGCTCCCGAGCCGGCCTGTGCAACTCCTGTGGTTTCCAACCGTACTTATCAAGGGAGGGGGCAGCCTGCCCAGCCAGGGTGTTTCCTCTAATCAGTATTTTCACATGCCAATGGCAGGCAGATGTGCAGGGGGCGAAGGCTCGGCTGTCTCTCAACAGCTGCTCAGGGGAAGGAGTCACCTAAGGCAAGGCTGGGGAGGTGGGAAGAAACATGTTGCTCAGAGCAAGTAGATACTCTCCAACACAGGGTGACACGAGGGGAATTCACAGGCAGACCCTTGGCCATGAATTTTCACCGGCCCATCTAGAAGGAGCCAACTCCTTGCAGTATTGCCTAGCAATAAGTTCAGTTCCAGAAACCCTTCTCCAAGTCCCCTTAGAGGCTTCTGCTATTGTCTGCCCTGTGTCCCTGCGCCGCCGCAGGCAGCGCGCGAGAGTGTCGCGGGCTCAATTTAACGGCATCTCCCCTGCTTATCAGACTATATAATAAACATGGCTTTTAGGGGGAACTTTTTGGGGAGGGGTGCGAGGCAGGCGGTGAATGGAGAGGCCAGACACCATTGTCTGGCAAGAATGTGAGTCGCCCTGGGCTCGCCTTCCAAATTGTCCCAGCATCAATCCCCCCTCCTTTGTGGGATTTCCTTCTCCAGCCGGGGTTTTGTTTCGGAACAAGCGTTGGTCAAACAAGCTTTTGTTTGCGGTCAGTTGCTTGGCACACATACACCACTTCTGGTGGGGGACAATGAGGAAGCTGTTTCGGGGGCAGCTGCGGTGGGACTGAAAGGGAATACTGATGGAAAAAAGGGCGCGGGGAGGAAATAGCTGGGTGGAAATTAATTGGGAGGATCTTATGAAGTCTGGGTGCTCTGCAGCAGGGTTGGGAGAGTGGCGGGCAGTCCTTCGATCTTGATGCCTCATCCCACTCGCCGCTCGTGCTGGTTTCTGTGACTTCTTCCCCCCAGGATACCCCGCCTCAGAGCAGAAAGTTGGACAAAATATTTGTGACTGTGCATCAAACAAGCTTTCTTTCAGGAAGAAGTAAACTTATTTACAGCAATAATAGAGTTTAAAGGAATTGTATAAGTGAGACCGACTTCTTTGTCAGCAAAAATTGCAGCAAAACTGTTCAGAGATGACATTACCTAAATGACATTATGTACGTATGTCCTTTCTTTCACATTTCCTGTAATCCTGTTATGGCATTGTCCCATTACCTCAGGCACTGTCATCTTTAAATGCTGTCAGATCTTAACTGGATGGCCAAGGACATCAGAAAAGGATCGAGGTGAAGCTGATGGCAATTTCAGACCCGTTGTATATATGGCCATCTCCCAGCCTGCCCTGGATGGGGTGTTTTCTGATAACATGTTGAGGTAAAGTGATGATTTAAGGACTTGTGCATCTTTTATGGAGCTGCTGCTCATCCCCACTGCATCCAGCACCTTTTTTTGGGACGTGCAGGGTGTCAGGCACAGACAGAGTGTTGGATGTGCTGGAGGTGGTATGTATGAGCTGTATGCTTGTTGGAAAGTGCTCCCATCCCCAGGAAAATGAGGACCCAAAGGTCAGTGGATGGAATGAGCAACTCTTCTACTCCTTGTACCGCCTTCGTGGCATTAATGACCATTGCAATACACGTGAAGTTCCTTGGACTTCAGTGCAGCATCTTGGTGTGAATACTTTTAATATTACTGCTCTTACTGCGTTACTGCTAAAAAATTACATGATGGCGATTTCTTTTACTCCAACCACGAATGGGCCTCTGTGGCTTTTCAACAGCGCTCCAGGAAGTGGCAGCAAATGGGAGCATTGCTACTTCTGCAGCTCACCTGCTGAAATATTCAGCACTCTTAGGCCCGAGGAGTGGGGAGCGTTGGCGTGGAGGCAGTGCCTGTTTAAACTGGCAGCCCCCCTCACCAGGTTATAATAGTGATGGTGATAGCTGCCAGCTCCGGGGGCAGGAACTGTCACTCTGTTATCTCTGGGTGCAGTGCTGTGCTCTCAGGGGTTCTGGTCCCCCATGGTGGCTGCTGGACCTGGCTGCAGTGCAAACAGCAGTAGCCCTGAACCTGAAGCGCTTGCTGCAGACGAAGTCTGTGGTCAGGCATGCACAGATGGATCTGGTTGTCCATCTTCGGCCCTGTGGGCTGGTTTTCCCAAAAAGCAGAGCTGCTCTGTGTGCTGGCAGCAAGGGAGGTGATGCCAGCATGTGGCTCCCATATGGGTTGTCCTAGCTGTGTGGATGTAGAGGTGCTGCTGGCAGGTCACAGTGTGCCCTGTGTCCTCCTGTGCGCTTACACAGCAGCATGTGTGGGCTGCCATCAGCAGATAGGTGATGGAGATGCCACCCTCCATGTGAAGAGTCAGAAGAGGAAGACTCATGGATGAAGAGCAGGAGAGTGGCTCATTCAGCCACATTCATTTGGCCCAGCACAAGGGTTAGACAGCACCAAGGCTTTGTTTAGTCTCAGGGATGTTAAAGAGCATGACCTGGGTCCACACATTTTTTTGCTCATAAATAACAGTGGAACAGCCCCTGGAGTAGGGAAGGATATTATGATATGACTATGTAGCCTGCATGGGAGGTTGTTTGCTTGATCAGGTAAGGGCATGGGATTTTCTTAAAGGCTGTTATTGATGTCTTAAGTGCTGGCAGTTACAACATTTAATTGCATTTTCCGGTAAGAAAATGCTTATATTGCTGAAAACTGGGGTTCTCTACAATCTGTTTTGTATCCTTAAAAACTCTGGTTTTCATTTAGTTCTTTACCATCAGTGCCACCTTAGTCCTCAGGTCTTGTTCTCTGCTAGTCTGAGGCTGTGAGTGGGCAAAACTGTGCCAGGACTTCCCTCATTAGTGCAAAAGCTCTGCCCCCTTCTCCTGCAGGATATGCTGGAGCCATCTCATATCTCCATGCCTCCCACATCCCCGAGAAGGCTGTCCCTGGAAAGATCTCAATCCAGTGCTTTTTAACTGGACATGGATTGTGAATTGTTGCCCATCTGGCTACTAAACTGATGCCTTTTTAGATGCTGGAGGACAATTTTCTCTCCTTTCCAAATCTCTTAGTAACTGAAGATTTGGGTGTAAAAGCACTAACTGCACACAGTTCACTGCGTTTCTTTTAGTCATAGCTCGGATTTTTTTCCCCCTATGGGCACAGGAACCATTTATAGCCGAGGTGGGCCGAGTTTGCAACTTATTAATCTCTCCCTCGAATGTGGGTTGAAAAGAGACACCATGCCTTTATCAAAAGCCAGGCTAGCACAAAAGCCTATGCAAAATCATCATCAAATCCTATTAGAGGTGGAAAATATCTCTTAGATCATCTCATTCATTTCCCTGCCAATGCTAGACAGTTCCTGAGAGTTAATTTTCTAGCGTCTGCCGCCGACTCCCTGTGTGACTGTAGGTCTGTCATCTTGCCTTTGGGTTGTCACTGTAACTTCCACGCGTTTCCATGCTTTTCCAAACAAGCCTTGTTTTGTTCAGTCATTGCCTGTGTTGCTATTTGCCCTGCATTAGGTGTTATCAGTGGTTTCCACTCTGGAGAGCATCACCAGACCTTGCTTGTGGCTGGGAAAGGCATCCCCATGGAATGGGGCATGCTGGGTGCCACGGGAAGCTCAGGAAGTGCCATCCCCTGGGCAGGGGCTCCGTCCTCTGCAGCCTGGGGGAATGAAATCTCAGGAGGAGGCTTCTCTCCTGCAGTTGTGGGTGTGAGTTCAATGCAAGCAGATTGTCCCCCATAAAGCAATTCCCTTCTCCCAAACCCTGCTAGTGCCACCTTTGATAAACTCCCGCCCTGAAGTTCTGGACTGGCTGTGACATCCACTCAGCAGGGAGGAAAAATAATAATAATTCAACACTGGAGCTATTTATAGCGTTAAGCAGATGCAGATTTCATCAGGGTTTGTTTCAGAGAAGGAAACGACATGTAGGAGCAGGGTAACCTTACTTGTAACTTCCCGGCAGCGCTGGCGGCCGTGATTGAATTCCCCGGCATGGCGAGGGTCTGGGCAGCCCTGCCAGCGCCGGAAAGGTCACTCCAGCAACTGTCACCTGGAAAGCATCAAAAGCAGGAGCTGTCGATAGCGACCTGCATTTGCAGAAAATCTGAGGGCTTTCTAATTAACTGAGGATCTCTAAATTAGAGCGAAGCCACTTGACAAGCCCCCTCGTACGCCTTAAGTGTCAGGGCTCAGCTGATCGCCGCATCTAACAAGCGGCTGATTTTTAACAGTAGCTCTGAGACTCAATCAGCTCCTAATGGCTCCGTTTCAAAACGTTTCAGTGCATTTTTCATCTCTTACTCTGGAATTTATGCTCTTTGTTCCCTGCTCAAATATTCTGGCGCTCTTCCTTAATTTCAGGCTTCTGCCTTGCAACAGCTCCTCTGCCCTAACTAGGCAGCTCATTGCCTGCCTTTCCCCGCATGCGATTCTCTGCCGTGGCCACTCGCTCTGCTTTCTAATCAGTAAGTTTCAGAATTTCCCCCTCTCACTCCCCCCTGATGTATAGGTAGTGCTGCAGGGTCTGGAATTTCATAATTAGAAGGAAATCCATGTTTAAGCAGGCCTGGTGTAATAGCAGCTGACAAGTGGTTTTATTTCATCTTTTAAGATAAGGAGCCAGTTTGGAAATGGCACCTGGTTTTGACTTTTCCTCTTGCTGCTGTTCTGTGGTGCCACAGATTTGGGTGGTGGTGCTCGTGATTTACACCATGGACAATGAGACTGAACCCTCCTTTCAGCTGCATTCACAGCAGAGTTAGATTATGCACATTTAAACTGAGGGCTTCGAGCTGCTGGGAAAACGAGTGGGGGATCTTTTCTGACACGTAACTCCTGCTGCCAGTAATGAGACCCGTGGATGCATCCTTGGGAAGGCAGCAGGATAAACTCCCACATAAACAGTGATTGGGAACAGATAAATTCCATTCAGGAAGTAGAGAGTTAATCAGCAACTCTTAAAGACTCCTCCGCGTGTGTTTATGTTCCAACGGCTTATCCATATCTTGGCAATTATTCACGTGAAATAGAATATAAATCCCACAGCCTAATTTTTCTTTGAAAAAATTTCCTCAGGTAATCAAATCCTGAAGTGCATCTTCTATTCCGGTGGTTTTATCAGTAAATCAAATTTTTATCATTTATCAGCAAAAGTTAGATTTAAGCATCTTCACTGTAATGTTTGAAAGATGAACATTTGTTTCAGCCGGTACTGTGCCAATCAATAATCTTCCAGCTTGACTCAGCTATCAATTATTGCTGCAATTATTTGTCTAGTTGGATATTTAAAATGTCATCAGAAAGAGATGATTACATATTCCAGAAAGCAAGGCACTGTATAATCAGATGAACTGAATTCAGTTAAATGTAGTGTGGTACTAACCTGTCCTTCAAAGCTGAATTCTGCAGCCACGACTGAAACAACAGCTTTCTGCATTATTGTAAGGAAACGGATCTTAACCTTGGAACGGCGCATGTTATTGGGGTCGGGTAATACTCGGCGAGAGGAGACCTTGCAAGCCTGGAAATTGAATCAGCCTTACTGACATAAAAGAGGGAGGTGGGGTTGGTTTTTTTTTTGTTTTTTTTTTTTTGGAGGAGGGAGGGCTGATCTTGTTGGATTTCATGTGCAAATCTATAAATAAGGAAATCCACTCTTTATCTGCCTTTCTGAGAGTTTCAGCTCCTGAGCTCGGAGCGCCAAATTTCCACATGGCCTTTTTGCATTCCTTGACTTGATGTATGTGTGGTAAATACTCTCTGTGCCCCGAGAATGCAATAAAGCTGTAGCAATTCTTGCAAGTCTTACATCCTTCCAAACTCCAGATATTTGGAGTATTATATCATTTTCAACTTCAAGGATATCTCGACGATGGAGAGGAGACAGGATAAACCAGAGGAGACCGGACAACTTTACGACACCTTTTGGTCCTATTTGCAAAGCAGGGAGGGGAAAAAATATATATAATTTATTGATTCTACTAATACTTGCTTGTGCAAGTTATGAAACTAAATGTTGTAGGATCTAGTTCAGCACTTGCTGTGCTTGCAACTCCATGGTGACATTGAACTTGCTCAGGGACAGAATAAACCTTTGCCTTCCTGGCAGATGATTTGCAGGCAGAGGTGTCGTTTGGGGGGACCTGCAGTTCCCCTGACCCACTTTGTCAGGATGGTTTGCTGCTGACTAAATATCATTCATTTGAAAGTGAGAGGAAAGTGAGCCAAAGCAGAAGGCTGGGAAGGAGGAGAGTCTGAAGAGGATCTGTTTTGAGAAGGAGATGGTGGAGTAAGGCTTCCAAGGAGTTCCTCAGCCACTGACTTGGCTGATGATTTTGGGCTCCCCTGACACCCTTCCCAAGGCATGGGTGGGAGCTGGGTGCCGTGGGCTGGGGAATGGGGCATTGGTGGTGTCTGGCTGATGAGAAGGGCCAGGAGGGGCCGTCTGGGACCACTGTATCTCTTTAAGGTGATGGTTTAAATAAAACGTGGCTTTACAGATCTGGGCGCATCAAATACAGACACTAAGATGGGAAAAATCAGCAAAAATAAAGCAAGGCCGTCGGTGATGAGGGGACTTGATGGCCCAGCCATGCTCTGGCAGCAGTGTCCCTGCTGGTGAGCAGCAGTGGGAGGATGCCAGCCCCACATTCTCCCTGGGATGGGGCTCAGTCCTTTGGAAGCACACTTCATCTCTCCAGGAGTGCCCCATGCGGCAGAGCTGCTGCAGCCTCCAGCAAGGTCCTGCAGCACTAATCAGGTCAGCAGGCATTAGCACTTCCCTGGGAAAGCAGTGTCCTGGCGCTGGTCTGGGAGTCTCAGTGTGTAAGAGACACTGAGTGCACGATGTGCATTGCAGAGCAGCAGCCACAACTCAGCCTCGCCTGCGCCGGGTGCTGGCTGCGCGACTGAGCCATAAAAACTGCCATACAAACAGAGAGGAACAACCCCTGCCCCACACCAGTGGGGGTGACCCGAGATGCTAGAGCATCTCCTTCCTCTCCTTTGCAAGAAACTTTCTGAAGTGTACTCTGTCTTTGCTTCAGATGCCACTGGCCAGGGAGAAAGGAGAAAGGGGAACAATTAGTCGTGTAGGTGTATGAGTGAATAAAATGATTTGGAAGCTCTTTGTAGCTGTGTAATTACAACACTGCATTTAAAAAGTGAATTATTGACTTGATTGTCCTCAGCAGCCACTGGGTAAATGCATAATTATGGAGCCAGGTAGCTTTTGCTGGGTAATCAGGTGAGGCTGTGGAAAGGCTTTGATGCTCTTTTTGTGGCAGGGCTTAGGTGAGGCTTAGTCCTTGGTCGGTCCAGGTGGGCCTTCCAGCAGGGGACACACCTGGTGCCAGGTAATGGACTTACCCAAAGGAGCTGATTTAGCCGGTGTCACTCCAGTGATGCCACTCCTGTTTAAATCTTTTACAATCCCTATGCCTGTACTTGGAAGAGGCAGTCAGGGACAGGCATGTGGGGAGGTTGTGCATGACAGAAACACAGAATGGTTTGGGCTGAAGGGACCTTAAAGACTATCCAGTTCCAACCCCTCTGCCATGGGCAGAATCACTTTCCACTAGACCAGGCTCAATGCCCAGCTAACCAGGCCTTGAGCACTGCCAGGAATGGCATCTGGGATGTTGGTTACTTCACTAAGGATGTTTTAGAGATGTGTGATGGTATCAGTGGAGAGTTCCTCCTGCAGGGCTGAAAACACGGTATGGTTCACCCTTTAGGACCCAGCACTGGTGTTTATAGTTACTGGAGCTGCTTCCCACATGGTGCTGAGGTCTGCATTGCCTCTCTTTCTCCAGCTCATAGCATTAATGTATAGGGTGCATATGTGCACATGATCAGGTCGTCTTTGCTTGAGGGCTTTCTTCTAAAACTCACTCAGAGCTGAATTTCAAGCACAGCATTGTTTTCCCATGACAGGTTTCTTCTGTTCCTCGCTAATCAAGGCGCGACAGATTTCCACCCCCCTTAGGTTTTAAAAAAGCACAAAATCAATCGCAGGCTGATACCTTACTTGCCAAGTTGGAGCTTGAAGCAGGTTTTCTTGGTGGCCAAATCATCATCGCCTCAAAAATGGTGACAGACGCTGAGGTCAGGCCATGGGACCCCAGCACCCCATTGAGGCTCTGACAAACCATGTGTTTTGTTGCTTGTTGCTAATGAAGTATTTTTTTTTCGGGTGGGAATCTAAGTGTGTGCACTTTGGTTCTGGTTAGAAGAATGAGTAATGCTGAGGCTACAACCAAACTGGTTACCCATGAAATACCCATTTCTTCTCCAGGCAGGAACTGGTCTCCCTGGTCCCACCCGCTCTTTCCTCAGGCCCAAAAAACTTCTGCTTTGTGGAAACTTGAGCAGTGCTGTAAAACCCAAGGAAAGTTTGGCTTTGAGAGAAAATGGGGAATTCTTTGAGTTCCTAACTCTAGTCTAAATCTTTGACTGGCAAAGCAATGCCAGCTGCTGTTTTATTATTGCTGGGGCTTGGGTTTCTTTTTGAAGTTTAAGGAGTCACGGCATTAATGTTTTGGCCTGGTTCTTCCTTAGAGGGTTTTTAAAAGAAGGTGTAATGAAAAACTGGTGTTACTCATACTTGGTTTAGAAAGTGTTTTCCCAATTTTATTAATATGATTTCAGGAAGTCTGAATTTGCAGGCAGAATAATTATTTTCAGGAATATAAATATCAATATTTGAATATATCAATCTCAGTATTGAATATCAATTTCAGGAATATCTTTTATCAATGAGTTACAGTAAAGAAAATCTGGTAAAGATGGCAGATAGGGCACTGAGAGTTCTGCAAAGCAAAATGTCTTCTAGATTTTTTGATGTTTTCATGACTAAGCTGGTCCCAAGACTCTACACCAGCGTGGACTCAGTTTGCAAAATTTTATTTTCAAAGGAAGAAGAGCCATGGTATTTCCTGTTTTACAAGCAATACTACGTCACTTCCTTCAGATTTTTGGGGATATTTTCCTTTTTCAGTGTTTCTGAATCTGGTTCCTCTCATGATAAAGAGAAAAGGCTAGAGAGGAAGTACCCCATTGTACACAAATGCAGCTACTGCTGTTATTTAGTATTATTCCAGTTGTTCTGAGAGCAGCAGTGACAGTGCTGATGCTCTCAGTGCCAACAGCTACTTAGGGCCGGTTAATGACGGACCAGCTTAATCACACGCCTTTTGCAATCCAGAGGATCAGAAGGAGGAATTAGTGCAAGAAGGAAAACATACGTTGGGACAGTTAGAGTTTCCCTTGTGAACTGACGCTACCAGGAAAAGGTGAGTCATGCCAAAGCAGCTTTTCCTTACTAAGGGAGAAGTGGCTGCTGCAGGAGTGGAGCAGGACCTGCTTATCTCCCGGCCCTGCGACGCTTCCTGTGTCCCAACTGTTTCACTTCACTAGCTTGCAGTTGAAAGGAATTTCAACAGTATGGATTTCCAAAAGAGAGAGGGGACCAAAAAAAAAAAAAAGAGATATTTGACAAGCCAGATGGAGAACTGAATCAAGTACAAGTGGTAACAATTAACTCAATTTTTTTCCTTCCCCCCTTTAAATACCACATCAACTCCGAATTTATCAGTCCAAAAATCAAGCAGTCAGTTGACATTAAAGCTGAATAAAGAAGTTCCTGGGTTTGGCTCAGGCTGTTTCTCCCATGATTGTTTGGTGAGGAGCAGAAGAGAGGGGGATGCTTTAACTTTTGTCCTTGCTGTTTGATAGAGGAAGGTGTTTATGTGCCCTGTAGGTGCAGGTAGCCTGGTGAAGACTCCTTGGCTTTGCTTACACGTGCAGGTATCTTGGGAAGGTGAGGGAGAACACAGGAGCAAAGCCACCAAGGCCTGTGGTGCTGGCTGGTGGAGGGATGCTGCACAGAAGAGGGACTGGGCCATCCAGGCAGCAAGGGCCACATCCAGGTCTGCTCGGAGGTTTCTCTGGCATGGGGATTTCTCTGAGGGAGCAAATCTGCAGCTGTGAATAAAACCCTTGCGCACACCATTGGCACACGCGCGGCCGCTGCTTACGCTGCTGGTTTGTTTGGGAAAACACTGGGAAAACTGGGGTGCCTCTAATGCTCCATGTTCGTGTGCAGCTCGAGCAGTACCCTGGGGTAAAACACACCTTGTGTTCAATATCCTGCTCCTTTAGCAGGGGCTCCTTCCCCCAGACAGCGTCCTGTGCCGTGGGCCCGGTGAGGTGCACCCAGAGGATGCTGCATGTGCTGTGTCCAGCGAGCAGCTTTCCTGGATCCAGCCCTGACTTTTGAGAAACTCAGGAAGCTCTTCCAAAGCACATTGGCACAGATTATTCCATTACTCACTTGGCAATGCCTGAACTTGCATGCCTAGCTCCAGAAAGGCTTTTTTATTTTTTATTTTTTTTTTTTTCCTCCCAGCAGTGGCATCTAGCTGACAGCTTCTCCTCCCAGCTGGTCTTCTCCCCAGCATCTTGTCTGGCTTTGCTGCTGGTGGCTGTGGAGATGGCTGTGGTTCTTGCTTGGAGCCAGCTCTATTGTGCCTGGAGGTGTTGGCTTGCTCCGACTCGGCCTCGGAGCGCGCTGGGTGTATCTGTGAGCACAGCACAGAAGCGCCAGCTTTTCCTTAATATAAAAAAAGCCCCTTAATGCTGAAAGCAGCCATCTCTTCATATTTTACTGAGTAATTGTGCCAACTGCCCTTAAAGGCACTCAAATGCCAATATCCATCCCGCTCATTTGTTAACATTTTGCGGATCAGAAGCTAAATCTGTCACTCGTGTGTCACTGGTTAAGTCGCTTCTTCTAGGGGCATGGCAGGCAAGAGCTGTTCTGCTGCTTTTTTTTTTTTAAGCAGGAGCCAATAACTTGAGAAACACTGGACATTTGTGCTGTAGTGAAATGCTGTGCCTCATCACTGGTCTTCTGCCATCCGGGATGTAGAGAGGGAATAAAAATGTAATGGTGGTTGATGCTTCACTGAGTGAGGCCAGTCGGGTGTCTTCTTGGCCCCAGGTTTGTATTTGGGTCATGGTATGCCCATGTAATTCTCCTACAGGGGTAATTTCCAAAGTAGGAGGAAAATGAGCAGTAAAATTGACTGGGAGGAAAAACATACACACAAAAAATGCGAATGGTAATTGGAAGCTATTTGTAAAGAGTTGATGAGCTGTCCAGGAAGGAGAGGGCAACTTTGGCCCCAGTCCAAAACCCACTTCACTTGCTTCAGTGGTGAGATGAGAACAGCAATTAGATATTAAAAAAATCAATATATGACAATTAAAAAAATGGAAAATGGATAGCAATCAATTGCAGTGAGAAACCATGGCGGGTAGAGGATGGGTCAGGAGAGCTGGAGATGCCAAATTTTTGATAAATATTTCTGCTGTAGACCTGGAGAGCAGCCGTGTTGTGTTTCTGTATCATAGATGGGTGATGATGTTTTTTTCTAGCTCATTGGTAGCCAGGGAGGGTTTTATATGAGCAGAGAGAAAAAAAATATTTCTGCTTCAATGGAGAGAAATATTTTTAAATAAAATGGCCCTGAAAAGTTGCACCCAAGGAACCCTTGAAGAGTTGACATGTGATGCTGGTTTTAAAAAAGCTTATGAACTGGGAAAATGCTGTCAAGAGCTGGTCAGGGTAAAGTGAGAGAGCTGGCAACACTTTGCTTATCTCTTCTGGGCAAAATAATGGAAGAACCAACATAAGATTCAATTGATAAAAAATTAAAGGATAGAAATATAATTCGTGCCGCTCAGCTTAGATTTATGGAATATGGATCTTGTCAAATAAACCTGATCTCATTCTTCTAGATGACAACTTTGGTTGATAAATGTAGATGAAATAGACTGCACAGCGCTGTGACATTGCGTGTGGGAAGAGCACTGGGTGGTATTGCTAGCACAGGTGATGCAGAGCTGGCCAACAAATTTGGAGATGTGGGGCTTTAGCCACCACCACCAGGTGCTGGTGGGGGCCTTAGAGGTGCTTGGTGCTTTGTTGGTGATTTAGAAATACATATGCAATTCTGTTTGATTGGCCTTGTGGGTGCAGAGCAAGAGGGGCAGGTTAATGGGGTGGTCAGGAAGGACTGTCAGGAAGGACAGGGTGTTGAGAAGACATCACGTCCAGCCTCATGTGGTCCTTGGCTGGAAGAGTGCAGTCTGGGCTGTGCTTACAGAGCTGGGTGCAGTAACCTAGAAGGCATCAGCTCTGTGGGAAGCTGAGAGGAAAATCAGATCCTTCCCAGCATGATGCCAGGATGAGAAGGGCTAGGCTGGTCCTTGAGTAGTGGAGGGGTGGCCTCAGGATGGAGAAATAACTGGATTTTGAAGTGTGCCTCGATTTCACGAAGAATACCTTTGGTGTGTGTGAGGAGCCCATTGCTTATCAAGAGCTTTTCAGTGTTTCAACCACAAAAAACCCTCAAAATATAAAGAGAACAGGTAGGAGTTAGAGCTAGAGAAGTTCAGGTGGATCCCAGTACCCATCTGTGGGTGTGGTGGGCTGTGGGAACTGACTGTGGTGGCAAGCAGTGGGTGCTCTCCCTGTCTGCGGAGCTGGTTTGAATAGACGTCGCTGGGATTTTGTGCTCTGCCCTACATTTTGTGGGGCTGGAGGGGGTCAAACACTGTTGGTCACAAGAGTCACCTGTACTGCAGGGAGGATCAAAGGGTGAGAACTGGGGGCTCCTTTCAGCCTCAGATTCCTGAATTGAGAACTAGCCAAGGATGTGAGCTCCAGCCCCCTGCTGCCAAGGAGGGCTGGTTCAGTGGTGACTCCTGACTCTTGGAAATCAGCTGGCAGCCCCAGTGGCATCACAGTAGATGACATCCCATCACGTTGTCCTGGTGGATGGTGAGGCACAAAGAGCCCTGTGGGATCTTCTCCAGTTCTGTCCTTGGCCAGCACCAGCCTCTGCATCTCCTTGCTGTGCCACCCACCTCTCTTGCCCATGGTCATGCCCAGGTGCGTTAGCTGGAAAGGCTGTGTGGACACAGGGGCTGGCCCACACAGCAAGGAGACATCAGTGGATATGGCCTTTGGGTCTGACTATTGAGGGGACCCTAATGGTGTCCCAAAAAACCCATGGTGGTGGTGGTGGGATGGGAGCAAGGGGGGGCGAGTCCCTTCCAAACCCAGGGGTTGCCGCGGTGGTCTAAGGACCCGTTTTGTTGCTGTGGATTAGTGCCATAATTTTTGCAGTTTGGCAAGGCTGCATCAGACTGGAACGTATCTCTAGGTGGTGATATGGTCAGTCAATAGCCTTCATAATTAATCAAGCACTAATAGACAAATTAGAAGTCGTGTCTCCTCAGAGCAGGAGGTGGAGACAAATGGCTGGTGGATTTTAACTGTTTCGCTCCTTTGTTTTATTGCCTGGTTTTACGTTGCTCCCTTGAAAATTGTGGGTTGTTTAGGGAAGTTTTGTACATAAACATGATTTTAAATGTAAATTATTATCTTGATTACCAAACATGGACAATGAATTGAAAACTTGTTTTTCAGGCAAGCACATGAAGAATAATCTTACATTTTACACTCCACTAAGTCAATGTAGCCCTAATTTTGCCACGCAGGAAATCAATTCCAGTCTTTATAACAGTAGAAGATGTTATGAACAAAGTAATTTTGCAAATTATGGCAAGTAACACATTTATTGATGACTGTAGCTTAGGAATTTAGAATTTGTGAGCACTGTAATATAATAAGGCCGCACTGGCAGGAGCTGAATGAAATACAGATTATACGGTGAAACTGTAATGCATCATTTGCTATTAGTGGACTGGTAATAATTACCAGTTTCAAAGCAGCTTTTTCCATGTAATCTTTAGTCTCAGTCGTAACAGCCCTTCTCATTGACATTATGATTACACGAGCTGCCCTTATGATCTAGAATATCTAGTTGATGGGAATACTAAAATGTGGTAGCAAATGCTCGATGTTGTATCCTCATTATAAGGTAAAATGCTATTTTCTCTGACCTGATCTATAAGGTAGAGAGGCGAGGCAGTGTTTCGTTGTTAGCTCCTACCGTGGTGTTAAAAACTTCCACTTCATTATGATGAAGCAAGATAATTTTTTTCCCCCCAAGCTCACAAATGAGCATAGGACTGTGAAAGTCCAATTGAATTTTCCTCTAATTTCAACAGATTTAAGTATTTATCTGTGCTCACATGCCTGGCACATACTAAACACAACAGTGCATTTTATTCCAACGTAGGCTTCAGGATGAGATATTAAATATTATTCCAAGGGCTTTTAAAGTGATTAAAGTGTTACATGCCTGCAGTAGATGACTGAGGCTCTTTGCTTGCCTGATTCAGCTTCTCAGGCCAAATGCAGAATAGCGGCAGAGCCGGGAGGCAGGGAGGGAAGCTGGGATGGAGCAGTACAGCCAGTGCTGGATCTCATAGGATCATGGAGTGGTTTGGCTTGAAAGGGACCTTAAAGATGTCTAGTTCTGTCCTGTGTCCCCAGATCATTGTGGAGGAAAATGCTCATATGATACTTTTCCTCACCTCCTCCCCTGTGAGATGGGAAACACGATGGGCACAGATAAAGCGATGTTCCCTTTCCTAATTTCCCTTTTTCTTTTTTTTTTTTTTTAAAATTTTCCTTTCCTTTGTACTAAGCAAATAGGGGAAACCTAATGAGGGCAACTCTCAGTGCAGCCTGTTTACCCAAGAGATATGCCTAAGGAGCAGATTCCTTGTAAATGTTGGGTCAGGGCAGGAATATGTGGTGAAGGCCAGTACCACCCCAAGTGCTGATGCCCTTGGAGGGCTCCTGGTTTATCTCGCAGCAATTTTTATTTGTTAAAATATCACTAAACAACAGCTCTGTGAGAACTGCTGAACAGGGCTGGAAATGAATTTATATCCTTCTCTTAGCTCCAGCTTTGGTTTACCAGCATTTAGCAAAAAGCATCCATATGGGGGTGGAAGTGAATTATTCTCAAAATTCCCGTAATCAATAAAGGCACCCTCACCTTCACCATATCTCACACCACTCTTCCCTCGCGGGCGGCCCTCAAAAAGTTATTCATCCCCCTTGTTTTGCCATATATTAGAAGGGACTGCTTTCTGCTGTCATTATTAGCCGGCTTTTTGTTTAGTTATTTATTAGTTGGTTGCTCTTTTATAATGTCCGTGTTATCTCCAAAAATAAATTATCATGAAATAGAGTTAGCTCACTACTTGCCAAAGTGGCATTTACCATCCTCAGCTTCTTTTCAGCGCGAGAGAAATAATGCGGCTCCGGCAGGGCGCTCGGCCAGGCCTCCTGGCCACCCTCCAGCTCTCTCCCTGGCGGGGCTGCTGCACTCTCTGTCTTCCCCTTTCCCTGTCCCATGCTCGATTTTTTTTTTTTCCCCCCTTCCCTCTCTATTTTTATTTTTATTTCTTTCCTTGCCCCAGAGGTGAATCCCTCTGGTAAGAAGCAGAAGTTGATTCTTAATTTTGTACGCATTGTTAGTCTCAAAAGAAGGAGGAGACTAAAACCGTGTTGATGCCCAGCTTGCTGGCAGTTGTGATGCTTTGAACTGATCTGTGTGGAGTGCTTTTCAGACGGGGATTTCTTTATTTTGTATCTATTTATCTATTTATATATTTATTTACAAATTTATTTACCAACACTGTACATGTCTGCAGCCTCTTGCAGCATAAAGTCTGCTGAGTTGGAGCTGGCATTGATTGACTTTAACATCTCTTGCATTTCTCAGCTTGTTTTATTCTATGTTTCAGTTTTGAACCCAGAGCTGGGCATGGTGGGAGGAGGTAGATGTGCTTGGTGTGGGTTTGGATCTCCCTGTGGTGCCCCCCACCTCTTCCCATTCATGTCCCCTGCCTGTCCCTCAGCTGGGATGTTCCTTCCCAGCTCCCAGCTGAGTGTCCCGGAGGAGGAGAGGAGGTTAGGCGGGGAGGCGAGCGCTCGCCCGCCGCTGGACGGCCAGAGATTGACGCTGCTTGTTGTGTTATTTTGCAGGTAAAGATGAGCCCAGCAGCTACACGTGTACGACTTGTAAACAGCCTTTCAACAGCGCCTGGTTCCTCTTGCAGCACGCACAGAACACGCACGGCTTACGGATCTACCTAGAAAGCGAGCACGGCAGCCCCCTGACGCCACGGGTTGGTATCCCAACAGGACTAGGTGCAGAGTGCCCTTCCCAGCCACCTCTCCACGGGATTCACATTGCAGACAATAACCCTTTTAACCTGCTCAGAATACCCGGCTCGGTCTCGAGGGAGGCGTCGGGGCTGGGAGAAGGGCGTTTCCCACCCACGCCGCCCCTCTTTAGCCCTCCCCCGAGGCACCATTTGGATCCGCATCGCATTGAGCGCCTGGGTGCGGAAGAAATGGCTCTGGCCACCCATCACCCTAGTGCCTTTGACAGGGTGCTGCGACTGAACCCCATGGCGATGGAGCCCCCCGCTATGGATTTCTCCCGGAGGCTGCGGGAGCTGGCCGGCAACACCTCCAGCCCACCCTTGTCCCCGAGCCGGCCCAGCCCTATGCAAAGGTTGCTGCAGCCCTTCCAGCCCGGCAGCAAGCCCCCGTTCCTGGCCACGCCGCCCCTTCCTCCTCTGCAGTCTGCTCCTCCTCCCTCCCAGCCCCCCATGAAGTCCAAGTCCTGCGAGTTCTGCGGGAAGACCTTCAAGTTTCAGAGCAACCTGGTGGTCCACCGCCGGAGCCACACGGGGGAGAAGCCGTACAAGTGCAACCTCTGCGACCACGCCTGCACGCAGGCCAGCAAGCTGAAGCGCCACATGAAGACCCACATGCACAAGTCCTCCCCCATGACAGTGAAGTCGGACGATGGGCTCTCCACCGCCAGCTCCCCTGAGCCGGGCACCAGCGACCTGGTGGGCAGCGCCAGCAGCGCCCTCAAGTCCGTGGTGGCCAAGTTCAAGAGCGAGAATGACCCCAACATGATCCCTGAGAACGGGGATGAGGAAGAGGAGGAGGAGGAGGAGGAAGAGGAGGAGGAGGAGGAGGAAGAGGAGGAGGACTTGAACGAGAGCGACAGGCCGGACTATGGCTTCGGGATGAGCCTGGAGGCGGCCCGTCACCATGAGAACAACTCGCGGGCTGGCGAGGAGGGCCGGGCGATGCCGGACGTCATGCAGGGCATGGTCTTGAGCTCCATGCAGCACTTCAGCGAGGCCTTCCACCAGGTCCTGGGGGAGAAACACAAGCGGGGCCACCTCGCCGAGCCCGAGGTGCACAGGGACACTTGCGACGAAGACTCGGTGGCCGGCGAGTCTGACCGCATTGACGAGGGGGCCGTCAACGGCCGGGGCTGCTCCCCGGGGGAGTCTGCCTCGGGAGGCCTGTCCAAAAAGCTGCTGCTGGGTAGTCCCAGCTCCCTGAGCCCCTTCTCCAAACGCATCAAGCTGGAGAAGGAGTTCGATCTGCCGGCTGCCGCCATGCCCAACACCGAGAACGTTTACTCCCAGTGGCTGGCGGGCTACGCCGCCTCCCGGCAGCTGAAGGACCCCTTCCTCAGCTTCGGCGACTCCCGACAATCGCCCTTCGCCTCCTCCTCCGAGCACTCCTCGGAGAACGGCAGCCTGCGCTTCTCCACGCCGCCGGGTGAGCTGGACGGAGGGATCTCAGGCCGCAGCGGCACGGGAAGCGGAGGGAGCACCCCCCATATTAGTGGCCCGGGCCCTGGCAGGCCCAGCTCAAAAGAGGGCAGACGCAGCGACACTTGTGAGTACTGTGGGAAGGTCTTCAAGAACTGTAGTAATCTCACCGTCCACAGACGGAGCCACACGGGCGAGAGGCCGTATAAGTGTGAGCTTTGCAACTACGCCTGCGCCCAGAGTAGCAAGCTCACCCGGCACATGAAAACACACGGGCAGGTGGGAAAGGACGTTTACAAATGCGAGATTTGTAAGATGCCTTTTAGCGTGTACAGTACCCTGGAGAAACACATGAAAAAATGGCACAGTGATCGAGTCTTGAATAACGAGATAAAAACTGAATAGAGGTATATTCGTAACCCCCGTCCCCCCACCCCAATCCACCCCCGTCCCTAACCCACCCCGCATCCCCTTAGAGGTTTTCTAGTCCCTTGTGATGGAAGTCATGGAAGCTAAGGATATTTGGAAAGTGCTTGTCACCAGCACACCCTGTTTATTTTCTTTTTGTTCTCACCGTTTGAATGCATGATCTGTATCGGGGCAATACTATTGCATTTTACGCAAACTTTGAGCCTTTCTCTTGTGCAATAATTTACATGTTGTGTATGTTGGGGTTTTTTTTTTTGGGTTGTTTTTTTTTTTTGGTTGGTTTTATTTTTTTTATTTCTTTTTTCTTTTAATTTTTGGATTAGACAGCATGTATGGTATGTTATGGCTGTTTTTAAATTGTCCCTGATTAGTTGCTGAGCAAACACGTCGCTGTTTCCAATTCCGTTCGGGAAAAAA